>PVIY010002286.1:0-43948 GCA_004026745.1 Myrmecophaga tridactyla | reverse complement strand
ATGATGTTGGGTATCATCTCATATGCCTATCAGCCATTTTTATATCATTTTTGGTGAGATGCTTGTTTAGATCCTGTGCCCACTTTTAATTGGATCATTTATCTATTATTGAATTGTAAGAATTCTTTATATTTTCTGGATATAAGACCCTTATTAGGTACATAATTTGCAAATGTTTTCTTCCATTCTATGATTATCTTTTCACTTCCTTGAAAGTATGGTTTGTAGCCCAGATGTTTTTGAATATCAATTTCATAAGATGAATCTATATTTTCTTCAGTCACTTGTGCTTTTGGTGTTGTACCTATGAAATCATTGCTTAGCTCAAGCTAAAATATATTTACTCCTAGGTTTTTCTCTAAGAATTTTATAGTTTTCATTCTAACATTTAGGTCTAAGATATACTTGACATTAATTTTTGCATATAGAATAAGGTACAGGTCCGACTTCATTCTCTGGCACATGCATATCTAGTTGTCCCAGCACTATTTGTTGAAAAGAATGTTCTTTACCCACTGAATCGTCTTGGCAACCTTGCCAAAAATCAAATGTCTATAGATAAATGGGTTCACATCTGTACTCTCCCTATTCCATTGATCTATATATCTATCCTTCTGCCAGTACCCACACTGCCTTGATTATTATAGATTATTAGAGATAAGTTTTGAATTGGGAAGTATGAGTCCTCCAACTTTGCTTTTCTTTTTTGAGATTGTTCTAGCTATTCTTGCATTTCATATGAATTTTAGGATAAACACGTCAATATGCCTGCAAAAACATCAGCTGAGATTTTGCTAACAATTATACTGAGTCTGTTGGTCAACTTGGGATGATTGCCATCTTTATAATAATGCATCTTCTGATACATAAACATGGGCTATCTTGCCATTTACTTATATCTTCCTTAATTTCTTTCAACAATGCTTCCATAGTGTTCAGTGTGCTTAGAGTGCATTTAATTTATGAAATTTACAGCAACGTATTTTGTTCTTTCTGATGCCATTATAATGGAATTGAATACTTAATTACATTTTTGAAATGTTAATTACTTGCATACATAAATACAGTTGATTTTATATATTGAGCTTGTATCCTGCAACCTTGCTGAGCTTAGTAGTTATATTTTTGTGTATGTGAATTCCATATAAGTTTCTATACAGAACAGCATGTCATCTGTGAATAGATACAGTTTTACATCTTTTTCAATATGGAGGCTTTTAACTTGCTTTACTTGCCCAATTGCCCTGGATAGAATCTTTAGTATGTTGTTAAATAGAAGTGGAATAGTGGACATCCTTGTCTTTTTCATGGTCTTAGTGGAAAAGCATTTGGTCATTCACCATTATGTATGATGGTATTTGTAAGTTTTTTGTAGATGCCTTTTATTAGCTTGAGGAATTTCTATTCTCTCTTCTTTCTTGGTCAGTTTGGCTAAAATTTGTTAATTTATTTGAGTCTTCCAAGGGACCAACTTTTGGTTTCATCGGCCTTCTGTTATTTTTCTATGATCTATTTTTTAAATCTCTACTTTTATCTTTAGTATTCCCTTCCTTATGTTTGCTTTGTATAATTGCTTTTCCTTTCTCATGTTCTAAGGTAAAAGGTTAGATTATTGATTTAGAGCTTTCAATTCTCTTTTGTTGTAGGCATTTACAGATGCAGTTTTTCTCCTGAGCACTGCTTTATTGCATCCATCTCCTAAGTGTTGTAATGTTGTGTTAACTTTTCATTCATCTCAAAATATTTTCTAATATTTCTTTAATTTCTACTTTGATTCATTTATTATTTAGTATATGTTTAATTTCCACACTTTTGTGAATTTCCCACTTTTCCTTCCTTTATTGACTTCTAATTTAATTCTTCTGTTGTTAAAGATCTTATTTTGAGTGATGATTACTTTAAATTTATTGATGTTTGTGTTATGACTTAGCATATGGTCCATACTAAAAGTTGGTCCATACATAAGGAATGCTCCATATCCACTTGAGAACAATGTGTTTTCTGCAACTTTTGGGTGGACTGTTCTATAAATGTCTGTTAGGCTTAGTTGGTTAATGGTGTTGGTCAGGTCTTCTATTTACTTGATAATATTCTGCCTAGTAGTTCTATCCATATTGAAAATGGGGTATTAAAGTTTCCAATTATTATTGTTTAATTGTGTATTTCTCCCTTCATTACAGATTGCCTTACTGTTTTCTTTTTTTGCATGACCGGGCACTGGGAATCGAACCCGGGTCTCCGGCATGGCAGGCAAGAACTCTGCCTGATGAACCACCCCAGATTGCCTTATTTTTGATTAATGTATTTTGGGACTCTATTTTTAATGTGTATATATATATATAATTGTTATATATTTTGGCTGCATTGATCTATTTATCATTATGAAATATCCTTCTTTATCTTTAGTAACATGTCTTTTGTCTTAAAGTCTATTTTGTCTGATACTAGTATATGCACTCTAGCTCTCTTTGGTTTGCTGTTTACATGGTATAGTTGCTCTGTTCTTTTACTTTCAATCCATTTGTATCTTTGATTCTAAAGAGTGTCTCTTGTAAAAAAAAAGAAAACATAAAGCTGTATCTCGTTTGTCTTTAATTCAGTTTGGCAATCTGCTTTTTAATTAAATTGTTAAACCTTTCAAATAAAAATGTATTAATATGCAAGATTTATGCTTGCCATTTTTCCGTTTGTTTACTATGTGTCATGTCTTTTCTTGTCCCTGTTTTCCTCTTGTATAGCTTTCCCTTGTATTAAGTTGATATTGTCTAGTGTAAAATTTAAATTCCTTAATATTTTTAAAATTGTTTGAGTTATTTTCTTAGTGGTTACTTTGGATTTTGCATGTACATGCTAACTTTTTAGAATTTACTTAAGAATAATAATGACTTGTTTCCAGTTAAATGCAATATGTTTACTGCTGTATAACTCTTTATATTCCCCCAATTTTGTAATATTATTGTTATATATAATACATTAAATATTTTACAAACCCAAAATACATTGTTATTAGTATTATTTTGAAGAAAATGAGAGAGGAAAGGAGATCAAGTAAAAATTTATAGAGTTTACAATATTAACATTTTATTTACCCTTAAATATAATATTCTTGATTGACAGCTTTGTATTTTAAGAATTGTTTTTTAAGAATTCTTAAAGAATGGTTTCCTTTAGTTCCTTAAATATATTCATAATAATTGCTTTTATAAAAGCAGCTAATTCTACAATCTGGGCCCCTTCATAGCCAATTTCTATTGTCTACTTTTTCCTGTGTATAAGTCATATAACATTCTTTGCATATCTCATAATTTTTCATTGACAGCTATAAATCGTAGATAATTTATTGTAGCAGCTCTGAATATCATCCTATACTGGGGGTGGTAATGATGGTAGTCTTGTTGTTGCTTTTTGGTCATTTGATTATTTAATTTTTTGGTAACTTGGTTCAACCAGTTCTCTTAAGTTTATTTATCCTGCAATGTTTATCTTCTGATATCCCGGCTCAGATATTTTTCCTTCTTTCTTATCTTTTGGCTTGACTACTTATGGGTCACCCCTGGGTTAATATAAGCCACTTATTAGTAAAAGGTTGTGTTTAACCACACATAGTGGTTTATATTCTTACCCTTGATTGTTGGATATATATATATATGTATGTAGCATGAAGCCTACTATTATTCATTAAGTGTTGACATTTTTTGACCAATAAGACTAATAGCTTGGAGGTTACATCGCTGATTTCTCCTGAGAAGGCTCAGACTTGAGTATGCATACAGTATTCCAGACTGCCAATGATGAGTTTGATTTAATTTCTAAGTATAACTTCCTAACAGTTGCGTTTGGGACACAGCTTATTCATTTGACAACATTTGGTCAGAGATGAGATGAAGCCCTTTGTGCCAATGAGGCATCGGCCCTGTGTTGATAGGTCTGTGTGTGGCTTGGAGAATACTTTCAAGTCTGCCCTATGCCCTGTTCCTGAGTGGGTCAGCCTAGGTACATATACAGCCTTCCTGACCCCAAAGGGTGTCTGTGAATCCAGTAGGACTCTTCTTGACTGTCTCTTAATCTGGGCCACTCTATTAAACTCTTGCCTTCTCTGCTGTTGGTCTTGTGTTTTGTATCACACAGCTTCCAGCCTCCCCTTAATTGCTCTCTGCAAAGATCTCCATCATTTCTGAGAATGCTCTTAGGCAAGGAGTTTTCCATGCTTTGTTAAAAAAAAAAATCAATCTACTCATGCATAGCTGCAGAACTCCATGTCAGAGGAAGCCTGTGTCCTGGAGTATGTTATCATCACACTGGGCTGCATGGGGGGAGGGAGGGCATGGATCATAGCTCAAACACTACAAAATCTCACTGATTTTGCTGAGATTCAATAGATTTTCTTGTGAATGTTTCTGCAGTTGTCCTTAGAACAATAACCAGAGACTTTGAATGATTGTTTTTTTTATTAGTTTTATCAGTGAAATTGTTTTGTTGAGAAGAGGGTCATCCAAACTCCTTATTCTGCCATTCTGGAAGTTCTATATCCTATGTAATCTTTGCATATGCAAGTCACACATAGGAATGTATTTATAGCATTTATCTGCACCTACATATATTTAAAATTGAATAAAGAAAGATCTGGCAGCCTACACACACTAATGTTAGCAGAAAAGTAAATTGGCTACTGTTGGCTAAATGCATACTTTTCCACCTTATTAGTTATTTTATTGCTATCCTCTGTCACTATCCTGCTTTATAGACTTTATTAGGTTCCTTCCAGTCAAAATATTAAATAAACCTTGGCTTTCTAGGAGCTTCATAATCTGTCTCCAAGTTACTTGCCTGGTATGTGTTTTACTCTCCCTCTTCCTATTAAAATCCTTCTTATCCTTCAAGGCCCTTTGATAATGCTACCTTCCCCATGCTTCATTTTATGATCACCTCCTCTGTACTCCATCTTCCTTTTTACATAAATTTATGAGATATGTGGTTCACTTAACATGCTTTTTTCCCTGCAAGGCTCTGAGCTCCTCAAGGGAAGAGATTGTCTTATTGTTTTTTCTTCCTAGTGTTTTACACAGTCACTGCCACATATCAGGAACTTGACAGAATTAAGCCACTCTACTTAATATAGTCCACCATAATATGTGGCAGCAGGAATCTCTTGATTAAGGGTGTGGCAAGATACATTCAACATGAAGTGTAATTAGGAATATATATCTATGTGGAACTCTGTAAAAGTACTTTTCCTTGAGCACTTTGACTTACAAAATGCAAAGTACATGCAATTGAAATTTGGAAAGGGTAGTCTGAGGTTTTAGCTCCTAGGAAAGAAATGGCTAAGGGACAAAAATGTTTTCTGAGGATCTGATCTGCTCCAAGCAGTGTGCTAAGCATTTTGCATACTTTACCTTATTTATTTTTATAATGACTCTTCAATATAGTTATTAACATTTTACAGAAGGACCATCTAAGGCACAGAACTGTTAAGTAACTTGACCATTGTCACACAGCCAATAGCTGGTAGAGCCAGAATTCAAGGTCTGATCTAATGCTTTACATTCCTGAATTTTAATGTTGGTCCTTGTAATAGAACTATTGGGAATTAATTATCCCTCAAGTCATGGTGATATTTAACTTCTGTTTTCCCTGTTTGAGGTCATCTTAAAAATCAGTGGCATATTGGACTGAAGACATCTTTCTGTCTCATCAGATATTGTCACATATACATAGACACAGTCAGGGGTATGACTGGCAAACCTGCTTGCCATTTCCCACAGAAACAGCCCATCAGATGTTTCCTTGGTGGGGGACAAAGAACAATGCCAACTAGCTAATAGGCAAACTTATCTTTGAGGAAAATGATCTTAAAGCAGAGACCATTTATCCATTGTTTCATGTTAGTACCTCAGCGTGTTAAGAGCATACATTTCCCTCTGGTCTCTTTCCCCAAATAACAGATAGATGGCAACTATTTGTCTTATTTTACTGCTTCATCACTTATGGAATGCTAACGCCTTATTCACTCCGGTTGCTGTGAAAAAGCACAGCCTTATACAGGTGGTAAGATATATGTAATGATTCCCTCTGAATCGGAAATTACTTATTTTTGCTTTCATCAAATAACTGGAATTCAGCCTAATAGGCTGTTACTTTTAAGTCAATGTGGTCTGCTTCTTAGTGTGGGAGATCAAATAAATACTACATCACTGTTGTTTGCAATGGCAAATTTCTAGAATGGAGAAATGTTATATAAATGAAATTCTTCTTAGAACTTATATAGTGATGTTGTATGCACATTTGGCTACTTGGGGAAGAGCCATGTGCTTGGTTTGCTCTATTGGGATCCTTTCTAAGACAACTCAAAAAAAAAGTCCTTTAATATGCTGCTTCTTGTCACTTCCTTGGCCAACAAATCAGGCCATCCAACTGAAAGCAACAGTTTTAACAGCATGGGCCTTGGAACCAGACACTCTTTGGTCAAATCCTGCCTCCACTTATTACTAGCAGAATGACCTTGGAAAAGTTTCTGATGCCCTATAAACTTCAGTTTCCTTATTTATAAAATGAATTTAATAACATCTACCTTCTTGAATTGCTGCAAGGACCAAGTGAAATGATTAGGCTTAAGGAAAGAAATAAGCAAAAGTCTTTACTGGGGTGCTATCTAAAGTAGAGAGTTGAGAAATATTTGGAAACACCACTTGGACTCAGCATTGGAGAGAACGCTGACGAATTGGTCATGTTTCTGTGGGTATCAAATGGGGAATGGCAGCATGGGAGCCACCAATTTGCAACCTCATAATTCTCACCTTCAAATTTTATTCTGTCATTTTCATTGGTTTATCCAGCCCAAGGCTGGAGGAAAAATCAGAAGAACACAGTTCTAACCAATACAGTTCTTTCCACAGAGGTTAGATTTAAACATTGTAGAATTATGATAAAAGGAATTTAAATTTTATGCAAGCAAGCGCTTTCTGACAACGGAATCCATTAGCTCATGGGAGGAACTCCCAAAAGTGATTAGAATTATTTAAGAATTTTAAGAAGATAAATATTGACCTACATCTCTAGAGCCTAAGAAAATTAGTCCTGAATAAAAACAAAACAAAACAAAAATAGAACATTGAGTCTAAATGAAAATGTGGCCTTCTTTTCCTGGCATTTTAAGTTGTAATTTCATTTCAGAGTAGCATGTTCTTGTGTGAATTATTCTCATGGTTGCTACAGTTATATTTGTTATTAATTCAGGCAGTTAGTCAGCAAGGCCGTGGGCAATGAAGATAAGCAAAGGAAGTGAGAGAGGACAAGAGAAAAAAGGGAAGTGAGAGAAATAAAAGAGAGTTAGATGGACAGACACAGTAAAGAAAGGGAGGGTGGATAAGGAGGCAAAGGAATGGGAAGAGGAAAGAATGAAGGTAGAGAAGAAGGGCAACATGAAAGCAGGGACAAAGTGAGAGAAGAAGAAAGAGAGAGGGAAAAGAAAAATTAAAGAAAAGAGAAGAAATAAAAAGAAAGAGGGGAGGGCGGGCCACGGTGGCTCAGCAAAACAAAGTTCTCGCCTGCCATGCCGGAGACCTGGGTTTGCTTCCCGTTGCCTGCCCATGCCAAAAAAAAAAGAGGGAAAGGAAGAGGAAGGAAGGAAACAGGATTCCTTTCTTCAAAGAACTCCTAGCCTAGAGCTCATACTTAAGAACATTTCTTTTTTTAAGTAATCATTTAAAAATCTTTAGAAGTGTTAGAGGCATCTTAGATTAGGAACACAACTATCAGTACACACTATTTAAATGTTTCTTAAACTTTAGTATGCAGATTCTGATTCAGTAGGCCTGGCCTGGGGCCCAAGTTATGTATTTCTAAGAAGCTGCCAGCTGAGGTTGATGCTCTGCCCCATGAACCCCACTTTGGGTGTCAAGGCCCAAGATTGCAGCCTGACCAGCCACCCAGGGTTCATTCCCAGGCAGTTTCAATTTACTTCCTCATGAAGGTCAGTGAACAACTTAGAGCAGCAGTTCTTAAACTCAGCTGCACGATGGAATCTTCTAGGAAGCTTTAAAAATTTATTGATGCCTGGATCTTACTAACTCTCCCAGGGATTTTGATGTAACTCAGTTGGTTTACAGTATGACTTGAGCATCAGTATTTTTAAAAAGTTTCCCACCTGTATTTGTTTTTTATTGCTGCTTTGAAAATCACCACAAATTTGCTGGCTTAAAACATCACAAATTTATTATCTCACAGTTCTGCAGAACAGAAAAGTGTGATAGGGATCTCATCGAGCTAGAACCAAGGCACGAGAGCAGGGTGCATTCTTTTTTGGAAGCTCTGGGGGAGAATCCTTTACCTTGCCTCTTCCAGCTTCTAGAGAGCACTTGCTATCCTTGCCTTATGACCCCTTCTTCCATCTTCAAAGCCAGAATATTGGGCCAGGTTCTCATCCTGCCTCCTTTCTGGTTCTCTCTCTGGATTGATAGACTCAATCCCCCTTCTATCACGAAGGACCCTGGTGATTACTTTGGATGCATCTGGATAATCCAGGATAGTCTCCTTCTTTTAAGGTCAAATGGCCAGCCCCTTTAATTCCATCTGCAACCTTAATTTCCCTGATATGTAACCTAATATATCTGCCAACTTCAGAAATGAAACCACAGACCTCTTTGGTGGCCATTATTTTGCCTCCCACACCAGATGATTTTAAGGTGCAGCCAGGGATGAAAAACAGTGTATGGCATTGCCTATTGTCACTGAAATCTGACAAAGGGTCATAAAAATGACATAGTGGCTCTTCAGGGGGAAACATTTAAACTTTTACACTTGTCATATATTTTACACTTTAGTATTATGTGTATTTCCTCTTGCTTGAGGAAATAAAATTTCCTCTTTATTATCTCTTCTTTAATATGTTCTCACTTGGTTCCTGCTAGCAGTACAAGATAGAAAATCAGCTGAAAAAAAAAAAAAAAAGGAGGTCCTAAGTAAGGAAAATGGGTGGTGATAGGAGAACCTTAAATACAAATTTGGTATTTTTGAATTGTTCACATACTGTGAATTGGACTTTTCCATGTTATTCTTCAGGTTTATGAACTTCACCCTTTCCTGTGCCTCTGACCACTGCCTCCTTTGAGATGTTTGATGAATCTTTTAAATGCCAGTACTCTGGGCACAGAAGACAAAGCTGTGACATCTTAGCTTTAAAGTGGCAATTCAAAGGCAAAACTAAAAGAGTAATCAATCACCTTATTATTATTACTGTAGACCCTATTGTGCAAATAATATAGTTATTCTGAGTAGTATTATTCTTAAAAATTCAAAATAGCATTCTATGGCATTCTATGGCAATTAAATTTGTGAGGAGAGAGGAATAACTACATTATAATGAAAGCAATCAACTCCTCAAATCTTCAAATCTGTATGTTCACATGCAAAATGAATGAATAAAAATGTAGGATGGGGAAAAGGGAAAACTACTTAAAACTCCAAATATGAGACTAAAATTAGATAAAAAGAGCTGAATGCACGATATCACATAAATAGCTTATGAAGTCCTCCTTTCTGATTCCCATTTCACAACCAAGTACAACTTTCCAGGAACCCAACCACTGACTCATGCATATATAATTGGTGTGCTCAAGATGAACATATAAGGTGAGTACAGCAAATGCTCAAGGAAGCAGATTATCACACTAATCCCCAGTTTAGAAATTACTTTCTTAAACCCCAAATCAGGGTTAAGTGGTTTGCATATATAATTCCCTCAGAGTCTCTACTACCCCATACAAGCCTTTATCACACTAATCTGTAATTGTCTTTGTATCTCCACCAAATGCTGAGGCATATGAGCATAAAAATCTGGTGAGACTCCTTCACCAATGTATACTCTGTGTTTGGAACAAATGAATACATTTAATATTCCAAAGCTGCTTGAATAGAGTTACAAATAAAATAAAGCATAATCTCATAGATGGGTACAGCAAATGTGGCAAAATATTAAAATTGGTGCACGTGGCTATTGGGACTGGGGTGTATGTTGGAAAGTTCCCTGCATGGGGTTTGTATTATTTTTGTAACTGTCCCACAAGTTTGAGAGCATTGCAAAATAAAAAGTCAAAAATCAAATTAAAAATATAAATAAATAAATAAAGCACAGTCTCTGGATTTAGCTTGGCAATGCTAAAAACTTTAATTTAAATAACTTGTCCAGGGCTTATCCTGGTGAATGGAAATAGAAATGCCCAAAAGATCAGGTCGCTTATGTTTTAGGCAAGAAACAGATACATAAACAGGCAGTCACAATGTGCTGTGGAAGAGATTAACACAGCATGCTCTTATAGGAAAGGGAAGCCTCTCAACATGTCTGATGGGAGTTAAGAAGTATGTCAAGACAGCCTGTTGGGAAGGTGACGGCAAGAGCTACCCACGAGATGGGTGGGAAAGAGTGCATTGCAAACAAAGGAAGGAGATACTATTTTCTAGGAGAGGGGAAAGAAGAGGTTTAGAGAGGAGTACCTATAGAGGCAAGCTGAAGGGCAGTTTGCCCTGGAAATGGTCTAGTTTAATTAACTGTGAGGAAGATGGCAAGGTGAGAGCACCATCTCCGGGATAAAGGACAAGTCATGCTGTGCCCACACTTTCACCTGAGATAAAATCATATTAAAATATTTTAAATGTTTCTCTCAAAATGGGGGGGTTCCCAGACCAGCCACATGAGTATCACTTGGGGACTTGTTAGAAATGAGCTTTCTTGGGTACCATCCCAGACCTACTGAATGAGAAAAGCTGTAGGGGTGGGCTCTGCAATCTGTGATAATCTCCCCCGGATGATTTTAGTACATGCTCAAGTTTGAGCGGCTCTGTATTAAATGAGCATTAGAGCAGCTCTGTAGGACAACTTGCAAATGTGTTGTTACCAGTGCTGTGCTAGCGGTGGTGGTCCTAAGATAAAGTTTTAGGAAAAGACTCTATCTTGATGAATCTATTTGGATTTGGAGCATCACTATATTTTCATGAAGATTTTTTTTCTCCATGTCTTGGAGAACCCATGACTAGCTCCAAATATCCTCTTAATCACATACTTTCCATAATCATGGAACCATTCGCAGCAAGGGGAAAGCCTCTCAAGGTGCTGGGGCTAGAAGCAATTGCTCCATTCCAATGTCACAGGTATACTATTATAGGCTTAAGGCACTGGTAATATTTCCCTAGGATTTGTGAAGTTTTCTCAATTTAGACTCCACAGTTTTGATAAGAGAGGAAAAAATTATTTTGATCTAATCTGGATTCATTGGAGATTTATTTTGCTTGCTAATAGAAGCTACTTGAATTGTATATGTTAATTATCAATTTAATTGATAAGTACTTTAATTACCCAACTGTTAGCTTAAGTCACTACAATTGGCTTAAGTTGCTAATTAAAGTTTAGTTTGGAAGCACCTGTCATTGTCTCCAAAACTGCTTTAGCTGTGGAAGAAAATATTTCTTTCCCTTTCTCCTACTTAGAAAAGTAATCAGAGGCAGCTTTACCTTTTTTATAAAGTCTCCTACATATTGTGTTGACATTGCTGCCACTGGTGTGTGTACTGACTTTGAAGATTTTTAGTAGGCTGAGTTCTGTATTTCTAAAACTATATAATTGGGAGCTCAGCTAGCACGAGTGTGCACACTGACACAGAGTTTTGAAAAAAATCCCTTCATCCCAGCAGGAACAGCCAGGCCATGGAGAAACTTCACTGAATATTCAAGTTAACCAGAGAGTCCTATTGAACATATAACTATGTTTTCCGACTTCTGTTGTTAATTTAAGTTCCACAGTGTTTCATATTTCAAAGTATCGTGAAGTTGGAAATACTTTTAAGAGTTTGTCTAGTCCAATCACTTAATTCTTAATAAAAATTAGGATATTGTCCTAATGCATTAGGATATTGTCCACCATCCATGATAAGGATATAAGCTACAATGATTCTAAATTGTTCCTTTTCAAAGTATGTTCATCAGAACACTAATTCCCCTTGGGGCTGTTGGCAAAGGGTTGGGGAGAATCCAGAAATAGAATAAACTGCTTAATGCACCATGCTTCAGATCCCTCTGATACATCAGGCACATTAGCACGTTAAAAACTAAGAAATTCTGAATTTTGTTTAATGGAAGTGTCCAATACCTTTTTGAATGTGAATTTATTAATTTTAAAGTAACTGCTATAAAAACATTTTAAAAATGTTATTCTGAAAGATTTTCCATTACACTGTTGATTTCTTTGTAGAAAAACCACTCAAAATTCAGGGCTAAAAGACTAATTGCATGAGGAGGTTTATTAAGCTGAATAAATGTTTCGCTTTTCTTTATAAATTGCTCCAAAACGTTTGAAAGAAAACATCCAGCCCACACCAAAGAACTATTTCCATTTCTATGTAGATTTCTGCTTCCCAAGAATGGTACCTTAGATTAATTTGCCCTTCAGCATGGAAGGCAGGGCCATGCCTTTTGCTTAATAGTAGGAAAAGAGAGATTCTGCTAGTATGCTATATATCAAGCATTTTTGAACCATGAAACTTGATAAAATAACACTTATGAACTACACAACACAGCAAGTGCATAGCAAAGGAAACCACTACTGACAGTGAAAGCCACTGGGTTCCGGGAGCTGCACTGCCCCCTGGAGATACAGTAGTTTGGTGGAATTTATGGTAGAGCTATTCTTGAAATAAAGACGTGCTCCTGGAGTCGGCTACCTCAGTATCAGATCCTTTATTTAATGTGCTTATAACAATATAAATAATGGTAATTATATTTATTGACCACGAGATTTTTGTGCCACAACTTGTATAATAATTTCCATAACAATCTTATGAGCTAAATGTTCCTACTCTACAGATATGGATACCAAAGCTTTGAAAATTTAAGTGACTCATCACACAGATAATAAGGGTGGAAACATTTTGAATCTAGGTCAATCTGGTTCAAAAGACCTTTTCATTGCTACACCGCACTTCCCCTATTGAGAAAGAGTAAGTCTTAACTTAGGCAAAAATGTTCCTGAAGAAGAATCATAGCTCTATTACTATTATTTTCGTATATCGAAGCATAACATAGCAGTCTGTGGGCTAGAAAGTCAGAATTCGATAGGATTTTCACTCTGTTCTAACCTGTTCTGCCACCTAAGATAATTTATTTATATTATTTTGTTTTTGTCCCGCTTTTAAAAAAACATATAATCAAAGTCAAATATATGCATAGAAAAGGGTATAAATCATGCATATTATAGCTTGATGCATGTCAGAATGTGGATGCATCCATATAAACAACATCTAGATCATTAAAAATCTGTAAGGGGGATGCAGGGTAGTTCAGTGGCAGCATTCTCACCTGCCATGTGGAAGACCCGGGTTCGATTCCCGGTCCATGCACTTCCCCCCCAAAAACAAAAACAAACAAACAAATAAAAATTAAACAAATGGTGCTTCAATAATGGGATATTCACATGGAAAAATAATTAAATATGACCCCACCATATAGCATACAAAAAACAAAACAAAACATAAGAAGCTGGCCGAGTCCTTTTGATGCTCCCTTCTGATACCTACCCACCCCAAGGTGATTTCTAAGAAAACAGATTTGTTTTCCTGTCTTTGTATAGGTGGACACATACAGTATGCATTCTCTAGTAACTTGTACATTTCACCCAACATTATGCTTGTGAAATGCATTCATAATTGTACATCTAATGGGTTATTATTTACTCTGATTGCTATAGAGTATCCCATTGTATAAGAATATTACAATTTATTTATCCACTATAATATTGATTGGTATGGTGGTCGCTTCTAGTTTGGGCAGTTATGAAAAGAGCTGCTATGAATGATCTCATACATGTCTTTTGGGAAACATTCTTGTTGTTATATTCAAAGAAGCACAATTGTTGGGTCACAGGATATTCCATAAAAGTGTTTTAATAGATACTGTTGAGCAGTTTTCAAAGTGATTTGGCCAATGTGCGCTCCCACTGGCAATGTATGAAAATTCTTCTTGCTCCATATTTTTACCAACACTTAATATTTTATTAATTATTTTCTATTTAGCTACTCTGGTATGCATAATGCTAACTCATTTTGTTTTACTCATACCATCTCATTTAGTTGACGTTGTTCCTAAGAACTAATGAAAATCAGTATCTTTTTATATATTTTTAAGGTATTCATCTTTTTTATATATTCATTTTTTTACTTATCTCTTCATTAGATTGTCTTTTTTCTTATTGATTTGTAGGAATTCTACAACATACATCTATATCTATATATAATCTGTTAATCTGTTATCGATCTGCGTATCTTTCTCTATCTGTGCATCTTTTCTGAATACAATTGTAAATATCTTCTCCAACTCTCCACCAACACCCTGTAAATAAGAAATAAAGCATATATCCAACATATCTTTCAGGCTGATTTTGAAGGAATATGAGGTACTTGAAAATGAATGGCTTTAAATTATATAAGGTGAAATTTTGTCATGAAATTAGTATTGAATTTTATTTAAAAATCATTTGACAAGATATCATGAAATAAGTTTCAGAGGTCAGGTGAGACATATAATTCCATGAATATATTGTCAGGAGTCTGTCTTCTTTACAAGTCTTATATTTCATGTTGATCCTCTATAGGCATTTATTACCAAGTATCAAAAATGTAAAATAGAAGTCATCCATCTCTCAGAAATTTACCCTGTATTTGAGCTGCCAACACACAACTAAAGGAATAGTTATTTAATTCAGGCTGAGAATTCTTCTTCAGAGATACAGAAATTCATTCTTTGGTACTCTATAGCATAATTGTCAAGTTACCATGCCAGGTTCATTTCCACATTGTCTTACTTTGCTAAGCTATTATGACAAAAACGGTCCAATTTGTTGGCTCACAGTTTGGGGACTAAATGAAGTCCAAAATCAAGGTATCAGCTAGGCTTCCTTTCTCCCAGAGTCTGTAGTGCTGTGGTGCTGGCTGATAGCAATCCTTGGAGATTCTTGCCTTTTATCTCTTTCTTCTGTCAAATGACCTCTTCTGACAGCTCTTCTAGTCTCTGCTGACCGCCAGCTTCCCCTTGTGTTTCCTTCTCCAACTTCTGGCTTCTGATTTCTTCTCCAGGAATGTGGATTCAGACCAACCCTCATTCAGTTGAGCAACACCTTTACTGAAAATAACAACTTCCAGAGGTTCGATCTATAATGGACTTGTACCTACAGGATGCACAGATTAAGAACATATCTAAATCGTTGTGCATAATTGAATCTATATACATGCCTTATTATTTTTCTGATTTGCCATATTTTAATTTAGAAGGATTGTTTTGTGATGTCTTTTTGCTATGTTTTAGTTTCCATTTTTGGTACTTTATCTTCTATCAATATTCACTAAATATGACAAATGTATGACTTTGTTACTGGCTTAAGAGCTTCATTGGAAATCTATTTTGAAGGAGATGTTCTTAGCAAATTTGTGGAAAATATTTTATTACATTTTCTTTGCAAGTAAAATCTCATATGAAGCATTATGATGATTAAGAACAGTTATGAACCCCTTTGTTATATCCATTATTAGCCTAATGTGAATGCGTTGTTTCAATATAGTGTCTTCAAATACTTTATTTCTTTGATGCTGAGCATTGTGATGACAAGAAACAGGACTGTGGTTGAGATGGCTTTGTAAAGGTTATTTAGTTGATGCTGTGAGTCTCTGCACAGAGCTATCTTATTCTTTGATATCAATGATTTTACCTGGGTCACATATTCCATTTGCCAGTAGCTTTTCTGTAGTGACAATTTCTGTGTGATATCACTTTCCCCTGCATTAAAATGACTTCATGTTCACCCTAAATCCAGGTATTACACAATGTTTGAATTACTAATTCATACTTCTAAAGTATCTTTACTGTTTAAAACTTCTGAATGGCCAGACATCATGTTCAAAATCATATTTATTGATTTAGAAAAAAATATTCTTCAACATATCATAGTGTTGGCATATCCGGTATTTGACACTAATAAAAAATCACAGATATTTTTAATATCTTGATGTTGCAGTTATCTCAAAATATCTTTTACATATCCGTAGTGTGAAAGTCTGATTGCTATTAGACTCAAAGGTAGATTGTTTTTTCATTCATCATCAAAGAAATGTATATGCTATTCTATCAGAACTTTAAAAATATATTTCATAATACCATTGCAATATAATTAATCTCTGTTAAATACTTTCTCCTTTTAAGCATTTTAAAAAATTATTAGAGGAAGGAGTCAATAATCTGCCATAAGATTTCCTAATGAAAACCAAACCAAACCAAGCAATATACATTAAGAAAATCTAGCTCAGAAAATGAGCCTTCTTTAAGTAAATTTCAGGCTTAACATGTTTCCACAGGAAAACAAATCTAGTGATTTGAAGCCATTCGGTATCCTCTAGGAATTATTCCAAATTGAATGAAAGAAATTATAATAAAGTAATCATTAATATTTTCTTAATTTTGAGAAAATCCCTCTCTATTTCACTTCAAAAATTGTTTGTATGTGTATCAACAAGCAAACTACAAAACTGCAAATTCTACAAAGAACATCATGGATAATCAGTATACTTTTATACATCTTGCACAAAACAAATCGTTTTTAGATAGGCTTATTCCAATGAATTTTCTGTTGATTTCATAAGGGTGGCATTGTCTCCTGAATTTCTGGAGGGAAGATAAGTTATACTCTCCTTAATGTATCCTTGTAACTTTGAAAATTTATAACTACTGAAGAAGAGTCTCCTTGAAAACCACTGATAGAAAAAAAAGTTATTTTTCCCTAATAATTGGGTATGTTGATGGGACTAGGCCTCACCAAGGGAACGTGGTAAAAGTGACATGAGCCACTTCTGATCCAAGGCTTTTAATTAGGTTTCTCCTTTCACTAGAAGATGAAGGGATAGTCATTCTCCAGGAGATATTGATGCCACATGAAGGCACGTAAGTCTCCAAATTATTGCAGCGAGCAGAGCTGCATGGGACCTTGGATCACACGTGATTCTTTATCACAGTTGTGAAAGGAATCTTTTTTTTTTTGTTAATCTAGAGTTTAATTTATAGTGCATTTAAATTCATTTAAAGTTTATAAATTATAAACTTTACCCGTTGTCTTATTATCAGCTATCAGGATAATTACAAAAATTTCCCTTGACTTGGTGTGATAATTGAATAGTCTTATAATGTCAAGCTATCTTTGCATGTCTGGAATGGTTCATGCTTTCTTCAAAATGAGTTCAGGATGAATGATCGAATTTTTATCTTTATATCCTGTTGATTTCAATATTTTGAATTGTATTCGTGAATTTAGTGTCTGTATTCAAACTAGGAATGGTCTATAGTTTTGTGTGTGTGTGTGTTTCTCATTTCTTTATCTAGCTTAAGATAGTTTTGTTAAATTAATGTTTAAACTTTTCTCTTTATTCATTTCCTTTTTAAAAAAATGTTGATGGCAAAATAAATTTCTCCAGTACTTATTGACATAAAATAGCACCAATCAGTTATAATATCTCATGATCTTGGAGGATTAGTAATTGTGGTGCAGCTGTCTTCTGCACCCTAACTGTATATCTGACTAGATTTATATGGGTGCCATCAGACAGTGGCTGGAGCTGAAACAGTGAGAGGTGTTGTATCTGGGACAGGCTGGGCATCTCTTACTCTTCATGTAGTACCAGACTGGCCCATGTGTTCTCTTGTGATTCCTCAAAGCATCTGGATTTCCTACATGGTGGCTCAAAGCTCCAAAGGCAAGGGTTTTGAATGAGGGAGACCTGTTGGAATTTGGTTTTTTCTACCCTATCCATGGATGTCACATTGTATCTCTGCCAGGTAGTATTTTCTTTGTTAAGTTAGCATCATTAAATGAACATAAATGTTTTCAATCTTCCTAGATTCTTTCTAGGACAGTTAAAATTATTTTTTTAGATAATTTTCCATAAAAATCATTTGGGCCACTTAATCCTGAAGTTTTAGTGTCCCTTAAATTTGTTCTACAAATGAGTCATAATTTACCACATGGTTGGTTACATTTGCCTTGTACAGTTCTCTCAAAACTTCATGGGTGATGATTATATCTCAGTATTGTGGACTCCTGGTACTACACTTGCAAATCAAGTGTCGTGAAACAACTGTCAAAATTTTACTGATTTAGGACATAAAATACTTTCAAAATTGGATCCAATAGGATCATAAGGGAATAAGGCACTATGACTATACGAATTTCTTTTCATAATTAAAGTTCATCAATTGGATGGGGTAAACTATCCTGCATTAACAAGCTCCAAAGTCCTAGCGGCATAATGCATGAGAGGTATATTTTTGCTAACATAAGTCGGAAGCAGATTGAGAAGTTCTCCCTCAAAGTAGTAACTCAGAAACCTAGGATATAAGGGTTAAATATCAAGGATATATAACTGAATTTTATAATACAATAATAAAAAGGCAAACAACCTCACTAAAAACAAACAAGGTCTTGAATAGACATTTTTCAGAGAAGATACACAGATAGCCTATAAACATATGAAAAGATGCTCAACATCATTAGCCATTAGGAAATGCAAATCAAAACTACAATGAGCTACCACTTCACATCCACAAGCATGGCTATACTTTTTCTTTGTTTGTTTAAAAGGGAAAATAAGTATTGGATAGGATGTGTGCATTGTTGGTGGGAATATAAAATGGTACAGCCACTATGGGAAATAATATAATGATTCCTCAAAAAGTTAAATGTGGAATTATCATATGAACTGGCGATTCTACTCCTGTGAAAATACCCAAAGAAAATGAAAACAAAGTATCAAACAGATAGTTGAACACTGATGTTTATAGCAGTATTATTCACAAGCGCCAAAGAGTAGAAACAACTCATGTCCACTAACAAATGAGTGGATAAATAAAATATGGTACATGTACACAACAGAGTATAATTTGGCCATAAGAAAGAATGAAATTATGAGACATGCTGCAATATGGAAGAAACTGAAAAACATTATGCTTACTGAAATCTGAAAGGAACATAAGGATAAATATCACAGGATATCATTTATAAGAGATGTTTAGAAATAACAAATCCACAGACAGAAAGTAAATTCAAAGTTACTAAGGGAAAGGGGAGTATTTGTTCGGTGGATATGGAGTGTATGTAAATAAAGTAAGTTTTATAAAAAAGAAACCTAAGCTATTTCCATCATGTGTCTTTAAGTTTTCCTTGGCTTTATCCAGCCAGCAGCAATAGAAATGATGAAGGGTGACAGAGAGAGAGCATTGAGTATCAACCAGTGTGTGTGCTCTATCCATGTCAGGAAGGGTATGTATCATTTATGCCAACATTTCCAATCAACTGCAAGGTAGCTGGTAAATCAACTCTTTTTGTGTTAAAAAATAAAAGGGAAGCAGGGCGGTGAGTATCTTGGCAATCCCTGCAGTGGTATATGTCTTCCTTCCACATTTAGAAAACAATCACTTGTTCACAAGCATGACAGCACAGAGTCCTACCCAGGCTCTGGACAGTGCTGCCCAATCTTCTCCAAATAACTTGGATGTAGTGCTCTGGGGTCTAGTAATCGATGAAATAAAAATAAAAGTTATCTCTTCCCACCCCAAATATATTTTATTATAGAGTATTGAAACAGGGCCAGGTTAACCTCAATAAATACTTCCATTCCAAAAGATGAATGTGGGACACAAAATAGTCTGTGGTCCACTACAATTTTGTAGTCAGCATCTTGCCCTAGAAGGCCGAAGTCTGAAGATTAGAGGTAAAAGTCTGCTTAAGTCTCAAATGATTAACTTTTTGTTGTTGTTGTTAAGTTCAGTCGTATAGTCTCTCTGGCATTGCAGTTCCCTTACATAAGCAGTAGGCTTCTGACATATTCAAATCTACTTGGCTTTATATGCTAATAACTATACCAAAAGATCTTTCCCAGATATAGTCCCGAAGTAAATTTTTTTCTGTGCTTTTCACCCACGCCTCTTCAAATCTCTTGAAATTAATGGACTTGAATATAAAGGCACAACCCTTACTCTGATCTGTTCTCTGAGCCACTGAGAGTCTTTACTGGCTCCGTACTACTCCAAGGCCTTCTCAAAGCCCGTTTCTTACATTTGAGGTCTAGAACCAGTCTGCTTTCTCGGTCCTGAGAGACCCCGAATATCAGGACTCTCCATTCCTTTTATCTATGCTTACAAGCAGATTAATTTTTGCTTGATGCTTTTATTTCCTGCAATAACTTGCCAAATATGAACAATTAAAAACAGGACAGAATATTTGTCTTTGCATCTCATTCCTCTTACTTTAGTTAATAGGTGCTGATTTAGGGCAACATTTTTACCGAAGCTTTACCTTTAAATACCATTTATTGACGTACTTCCACCCTCTCATATTGATCTCCTTATTGATTGCCGCCCAACTGATAAGCATGAGCTATTTATTTCAGACTTTTCTTAAAGGCAAAGTCCACCTCCTACCAAATTTTCTATTACTCAGGGCAGAAACTTTATGCTGAAATCAGATGGTCTCTGAAAGCACAGTCACTTATCATAAAACTTTATTTCTCACTCACACTGCAGGCTCATGCAGATCAGGTAACTCTCCTCCAAGTGGTAATGTGGAACCCAAGCTGTTTACATCTTGTGCCTCCTCCATGATTGGGCTTCAAGATCATCCTAGGGTCATCCACCTTTGGGGCAGTGGGGATGGGGAGATGCCGGCGATGTTCTATCGATAGACATAGAAGCAGTATATATCACGTCATCTACGTTCTCTTAGCTTAAGCTTGAGTCACAATTTAACTACAACCGAGTTTGGGAAATGCAACTTGTCTTCTGTGTAATTGTGTTTCTGTGATTCCGAGACACAATGGGATTGATGAGCTTCTAGTCAGGGGTGTTGATAACAAGGAAGGACATTCTCAAGAAATCAGCTCGACTACTGACATCTAATGATAGTAAAATGGATTACTATTCTAAAAGAAGCAAGTGTGTAGGTATGTGTGTATGTGTGACTGTGCATACCTGCAATCATGCATGTAAATACGTGATGGGGGACATTTAAATCCTCAGAAGTTGCTGAATTTGCTGCCGCTGGGCATCTCTGCTGTGCTGTTCTTCCAAAACAGAGAGATATATTTTTCAAAGCTGTTCAGCAGCCACTGGATAATGCCTTCAGCTGAAGCATTTCATAGGGTCTGTAATTTCCTTTTTTATGTTTCCCCATAACATAAGGTCAGATCTCTCTCCACATGGAAAGATAAAGAAATGTAAAGACAAAAGAAGGAAGGAAATCCCAGTGGAGATTTTGATGTTCCTGGAAGGCTTGCTGTTCTTTCTATCTACCAAAAAAAGAGTATCTAGTCTAGGCCATATGGTACCTTCATTGTCCTTTTTGACATATAAATATATGTTGCTTTTTAAAGTCCACCATAAAAGAAATACATCTGTGGCTTTAAAAGTCACCAATTAATAAGCAGTGATTAAGTACCTTTGTCACTCAGCTATTAGTCACATATTTTCCCAAGTTTAGTAAAAATTGGAATTTTCCCCATTTATTATTAGTGACATTTTACCAAAATAATTATCTCCCTTATACGGTTGTGTTAGCAGTTGCAAGTTCTATTTTAGCTCCCTTCTATGAAACCAGCAAAATAGCATCTTAATTTCCATGAACCAGCTTGTCTCAATTGTGCCAAATAGAACAAATGCCTTTGCAGTTTCATTAATAAAATAAGCACGTGTTGTTAAGATCAGCAACGTGGGTGGCTCTTTCCACCTTAATTTTGTTCTCCGCAACACAAAGCCACTTCCGTGGTTCTGAATCACCACATTGCTGCCCTTTCCTGAGCTTCATAACAATTGGATGGAGCACGCTAAACCAGGTCTCGCTTGACCCTAATGTTTCAGTCATAGACCAAAGGATTCAATCTCAGCTCTACCCTATACATACAAGTAGAGTAACCTTGAGACAGTCCCATTACCTCTCTGCACTCAGATTTTCTCATCTATAAAATGTATCTCATAGCAGTACTGCACCTGTCGTATAAGTGCTCTGTAATATTAATTGATATTATTCAACACATTTATTTTATAGCTCATGTAATGTCGTATTATGGAAGATTTAAGGTGATGGTTATTTGAAAGAATCTATTACAAATGTATGCCACTTGCCACTCTGCTAAACATGGAGACATAAGGAAAGACAAAACATACTCCCTGCCTTTGAAGAACCTGAAGTCTAGCGAGGAGACAGACGGGTCACCAGATCATTTCAATAATGTAATTTATAATATAAAGTTAGAGGGAAGGACTCAAAGCAGGAGAAACACTTATAGGAGGTGTTGAAAGTTGAAAAGGGGCTCACCACTTGGCTGGTAGTATAATACAATAGGAGGTAGGAGAAATGAAGCCATTCAGTGTAACATTGTCCACAGAATTTAAACAGGGGAATAGCAGCAGGAGTCCCTCATCCCATTTAAGATACAAAGGGGGTAATATCGAAGGACTTTGTGTAGCAGTGATTTCAGATTTGCTGATGCCTACTGATATGTTTTTGTGGAAAACTCTTCTGTTCTTTCCAGAGTTAAACAGAGAGGAAAGAGGGACAAAGGAATCAGAAAGCTAAACTCTGGACCTCAGAATTAGCTTTTTGAATGGCCCCTGCATTGATGGATTCATTTCTTTATTCTCAAGAACATATTGTAGGTGAAACAACTCACTGGATACAGTGGAAAACAGGCATTATTTCTGTACTTGAAAATGACGGTCCTTGCCATTTCACTTTTATATATACTGTTATTTTATTCTGTTGTTAAATTTTCAAATTAAAATGTAGTTGGTATATGTTATATATATTAATTACATTAAATGTATAATGTAGATGTAGATAATATACATATCCATGTTTATATCTATTGCATATATAAATAAAGAGGTCTACCTACCTCCCTACTTATCTTTCATCTGTCTGTCTGTCTCCCTCTCTCTCTCTGTCTATCTATATGTCTATCATGTAGCTATCTATCTCTATCATTTACACAACACTATACATTTAGCTCTGGGGCTGCAAGGATTATGTATTACAGTCTTTTGTATGTTCCGCAGTGATAATCCACAAACTGTTTTTAAATATATAAATGCATGAGTTGAAACTAATATATTTAGCAGAGAATGCCCCTGTCATGCTGTTTTCCTTGGATTTCCAAAGATTTCATGAATTATATCGTTATATTTTAAATTTTTCATTATAGTCATCTCATCACTGCCTAAGAATCTCATAATTGGGCTTGGGAAGCGTGTAACAATATAGGGAAAATAATAATAATAAAACCTTTACTTGAGTGTCAACTATATGCTGTATTTGATTCCTTATTTCTATTTTTACAACAACCTTACATGGAATTATTGTTATCCTTTTGTAGATTGCTTATTATAAATGCGGAGATTCATAATCACTTTAATTTACTCACACAGCTAATAAATGTTTAGAAACCGGGATTTGAATCCATGGCTTTCCATCTAAAAACTTACATTAGTATACTGATTTAGAATTTACAAAACACTTATATGCATTATCTCATTTAAGCTTCACAACTGCCCATTATGATTGTTATTCACCAGTTTTTACAGATGAACAAAAATGAAACTCAGAGACGTAAAGTGAATTCCTATGAGACAGAATTGAGAGATGTTTTTCCATTACAACTACACTAAGGCTTCTCCACAAAGTTCAATTGGGGTGGACCATAGCTCTATGCGAATGTCTTAGCTAATTCTCAACACTGCTTTGAATGAATGAAGGTGGGAATAAATGTTTAAGGGAAATACATACACATATACATACGCACACTTGTGTGAACACACACACATCAAAGCAGAGGTCTATTTTAAGGTTAAATTTATTTTAATTACAAAGTATTTCAGTAAAAATTTACTTCTCATATAAGATCAATCCATTATGGCCATCCACAAATTCCCTTAATGAAAAGCGAATTAAGTTGCTTGAAAACATATTCAGTAAGACATGTTTTTCCATGGTCCAGTGGAAAAGGGAAGAGAAAGTAACTGTGCAAGGCTATTGCTGGCTAGAGCTAATGGCACTCAGTCTTGTGAAATGGATATTAATGATTCTATAGTGTTTAACTTGGTTTGCTTTTGATAGATTTTTTTCCTTCTGAATTACTGTCTGTCTGCTCTTGATTAATTTAGAGTGATTGTGTTGCAAGTCAGTTAATTACATTTTCTTCCTAAAGTCAAAAATCATTCATTGTGATGAAGGTGGTCATTTTGATTTCTCATGAAAAGAGTCCCCAAGCTCGAAAACACAGATCTCACAAAGTTAGTAGTAAAGGTTCTTCTTCATCCAGGCAGGCTGCACCAAAGTTGGTGAAGCTTTGCCATAAATCTTATTTAGGATCTTACCCTATAACTCCCCAGGCAAAGCTATTTGAAGTGTGTGATAGTGTTCCAAGACAGAGATGTTCATTAGCTAATGCATTAAACATTAAAATGATACCCATTAAAATAGTTCTTCTAGGACTTAATCATATAGGTGAAAGAGTTCCAAATTATTTGAAGTTGTTCCCAATAGAGAGAGAATAGGGTATTATAGTGAAATCACTGGATTTGAAGCCAGAAAGTCTAGATTAGAATTCTCTAATACAATTAACTCTATGACCTAACCTTTTCTGTAAATAAAACAGGTGTTGCAATGTTTGACCTCCAGACTTAAAAACTGTTGCAAGAATCATAGGAGCTTTGAAAGATTATATTGTGCCATTTAGATTTGTGGTATGATTGTCACTGTTTTCTTGAGCAATGGTTCTTAAATGATGAGTTGTGAATATTCCCTTATATCTTCCCCAAATCAGTTTATTTGGAACAATTTAGGCATCTAGAGTCATACCAAGTCCTTCATTCCACGATGGTATATTTTGTCTGACAATAAGCAAATGAAGGAGCTTTTCAAACATTAAGTTTATAGTTGATTGAGTAGACATCATAATTTGCAGATTAAACCATTCTCTTGAAAGTACAACATTGTAGGATTTTGTAAAATAAATTGGGATGTACCAAATTCCTGGTGAAGCAGTGCCTGGCCCAATAATTAGAACTTTAAGTGTAGTGTAAGCCAGACCTAGGATCGTATCTGAATTCCAATTTTGTTAGATGTAGATCTGTGAACAAATCATCTGTTTTGGTTTGCTAAGCTGATGAAATGCAATATATCATAAATGGACTGGTTTTTAACAATAGGGGTTTATTAGCTTACAGATTTGCAGTTCTAAGACCATGAAAATGTCCCAATTAAAGCATCAGTAGAATGATACCTTCTCTGAAGATCAGTTACCAGCAAGCTGGGGCTCCTCTGTCAGATAGCAAGGCACATGGTGACGTCTGCTCCCAGGTTTCATTGCTTCCAGCTTCTGGTGTCAGTGGCTGCCTCTCAGCTTCTCTGGGGCTTTTTCAGTGAGCATTTCTTAATTTCATGTCTTAGCTTCTGTATATGTTTTATCCTCTTATCAAGGACTTCAGTAAGAAAATTAAGTCTCACCTTGAATGAGGTGGGTCACATCTCAGATGAAATAACCTAATCAAAAGGTCTTTTTGGGGGTACATGGCAGATTCAAACTACCACACTATACCCACTGGAGCCCAGAAAGTCATGTTCTTTCCATAGACAAAATGCACTCATTCTATTACAACCTCCCAAAAGGCTTAAATGACTTCAGTTACAGTATTAAGTACAAAGTCTCATCAAAATCAGTTACAGGAGTGATCTATCCTGGGGGAAAACTCCCCCAAACTCCCCTCTTGCTGTGGACCTGAAAACTTAGAACTTAGAACAAATTATCTAAGTTATATTTGCTTTCAATATACAGAGGAGGGACAGTCATAAACGTTAAATCAAGCAGGGGTCACCTATCCAAAACAGTCCCAAAAACCTGCAGCACATACTTCACTATATTTCCAGGTCTGAAAGTTATCTACAGAATGATGTTTTGTCCTCAGGATTTGCTAGAGCAGCAGCCCCACCCTTTCCAAGGGCTTTCATAGAGGCACTGCTCACTCTAAATCCTGTGGAGAAGGATCCAATATTTCCAAGCATTGGGCAGATGGCCATGTCGTCAGGTCCATCCTCTTCAAGCAATCTGTTGGCAGTCCATCTCTAGGCTCCACCCTCCTCAAGCATCTAGGCAGTAGCCAGATTTTAGCCTCCACCTTCCTCAGGCATCTGGGAGGGAGCTGTCTCCCGGGCCCAAGCTCAACCTCAGAACAATGGACTGGTGGCAAGACTCTCCCCAATCACTGGAGAATGTGCTCCACCCTCTCTGAAGCCTGGGGTGGCAGCACTCTTTCTCAACAATGAGGCCAAAGGTTTGCCCTATGCAAACTCCTGGGAAAATCACTCACATGGGCAGGTCTGCTCTCCTGTCTTGAGGTGTCTTGGCTCCAGAGCTCAAGTTCCATGGATATGCCTTTGAAGTCATTTTTCCTTCAATCTGTTCTCTTTTATGTCCCTTTTATTTGAGGCTGGCAGTGGTTCTGTTCATACAGAACTCACAGCAAAATTGTCAGTTACACAGAAGCACACAAAGGTCTCAGCCATCAGACAATAGGACTTCCCATCATCTCCACTCCTGACTTGCACTGAAATAGCTGACTGGTTCCATGTTCATGTAAAACTTCACATGTGGCACGATTCCCTGGGGGCTCATTTCTCAAAGCCCAGCATTTTCCAAACCATCAATTTCTGGTGTCTTTGTACCCAAGAGTTCAGTTCTCAGCTACCACTTTTCTCTCACATTTTGCTATAAGCTGCAAGAAGCCAGGCCACACATTCCACATTTAATTTGGAAATCTCTTCAGCTAAATATCCAAGCTCATCACTTTCAAAGTCTGCCTTCTATCTGACATCAGAGCTCAGTTTTGCCAAATTCTCTACCACTTTAAAATGAGGGTCTGTTTTCTTCTAGTTTGCAATGAAAAATTTGTCATTTATCTCTAAAGCTTCATTGCAAGTAGCTTTAGCATCCATATTTCTACCAACAGTCTCTTCAAAGCAATCTAGGTCTTTTCTATCAAGCTCCTCACAA
Organism: Myrmecophaga tridactyla; assembly: GCA_004026745.1. Lineage (NCBI taxonomy): Eukaryota > Metazoa > Chordata > Mammalia > Pilosa > Myrmecophagidae > Myrmecophaga > Myrmecophaga tridactyla. The sequence goes on along the minus strand of PVIY010002286.1, from coordinate 16,829 downwards.
TTCTTCCAGAATCTTTCTCTCATCCATTTATAAAGCCATTCCAACATTTCTGGTGTTTGCAAATCACAGCACCCAACTTCTTGGTCCCAGACTCTAGGCCCCACCCTCCTTAAGCATCTATTTTGGATTGCTAAAGTTGACGAAATGCAATATGCCAGAAATAGCTTTTAATGATGGGGATTTATTAGCTTACAAATGTACAATTCAAAGGCCTTGAGAAAATGTTCAAATTAAGGCATCAATAAAACGATACCTACTCTGAAGACCAGTTACTGGCGAATTTGTTCTCCTTTCACAGACAGCAAGGCACATGGCAATGTCTGTTGGTTCTTCTCTCCAAGGTTTTGTTGCTTCCAGCTTCTGGATTCAGTGGCTTCCTCTCTCAGCTTCTGTGGGTTTCCTCTTAGCTTCTCGGAGACTTTTTTCCATGAGTGTCTCTTAATTTTATCTCTTAGCTTCTGTATGTGTTTTATCTTCTTATAAAGAACTCCAGTAAAAGGATTAAGACCCACCTTGAATGAAGTGGGTCACATCTGAATTTAAATAACCTAACCAGAATGTCCCACCTACAATAGATCTGTGCCCACAGGAATCAACATGGCTTTTTGTGGGGTACACACAGCGTCAAACCACCATATTATCTAAAGTTGCTTAGATTCAGTTTTCTCATCAGTCAAATGTGCCTACTGTTGGTAGCTACCTATAGTGTTACTGAGAAGGTTGAATAAAACAACAAATGTGAAGGACTTAGTATCACCCCTTATTCAATAAATTATAGTTCTTTATTCATCTAATACCAGACAATGTATTTTTTGTGGAGAATGGCTTTTCAGTAATTTCAGTAATCTTAACCATCAGAATTGTCCAAAGGCCAATTCAGCACCAGCACTCATCAGCATTAAACTAAAAGTAGGTGAAACTATCAGCCTTGAAGCTCTTAAAGTAGGATGTCTGTAGATTGCCCTGCCTCTTCTCCATTCGATGTGTGCTCTGAGCCTTGCATCAGTTATTACCATATATAATGCAATAAGAAATAAAATTTTATTTTTTCTTAGATACCTGAGCATTTCTGTCATTGTCCTTTGAAATTTACAAATCTTATCTCCTATTACATTTATAATCATCCTGTGAAGCAAATGCTAGTGCAATTTTACAAATGAAGAAAAGAGAGTGAAGAAAGTTAAGTAGTTGTCCAAGGGCATGCTAGAAGGCAGCAGAGTTAGTATTCAAACCCAGGGCTCTTTGCTCCAGCCCAGGGCAATTTAACTTTTGGGGTGCATCTAAAAACAGTCAATTCCTTCAAGATATAAGAAAGCTAACTGGTTGGATGTTTCCCCAAATGTTAACTGATTATATTTAGAGATAAAATTTCAGATGAATTTTGGTCTCTTCTTTGTACTTTTTGGTAAGACATTTTTTTTTTTTCATTTCCTCTTCTAATGAGCATGTATACCCTTTTTTAAAAAAATAGGATTTTTTTAGTTCTCCCACGGTGAAATTTTACCTCATTTCAGGTGCTACAGCACCAGAAAAAGCTATTCACTGAGCTGAAGTTGGTTTTCAGCCTTACTGACTATCAGGTTGGACAGATAACTATTGTTCATGCAAATAGAGTTCTGTTTTTAGAAAAGGTGACTCATTATAAAGCAATGTGACTTGTCTGTCCCCACAGTCTGAAAATAAATGTGAAGGGACAATAGAAAGAAGTCAGAAAGCAAATACTTGTGTCATCTTCAAACTTTAAAAGCTTTCCTCACTGGCATTAACGTAGTTTCCTTTTCTTTTTTAAGTTGACAGAGGTTGCTTTGTAATTAACTTATACACCCAAGGATCTCCAGGCCAAGAGAAATGTGGGCTCTGTGAAAGCAAATGGCAAAAATAGTGTCTCTTTTCTCTTTCTGACAGTAAGGCTTTCTATGTTATGTCCCCAACATCCTCATTCCAAGGCACTGCTCATTTCCAAATTTAACCTACAAAGGAACAGTGAAAAGGGAATGGAATTTAAAGTCAAAAGACCAGGGTATGACTGCTGGCTGTGCCACCAAATTAGCTCTAATTAGCTGTATCTTTGATCATATGCTATACTCCTCAACATCTAATTCTTCCCCATTAATTCATTCAACAAATATTTAATGAATTCATTTTGTGTGCCAAATATGTTTCCATGCAATGCATTGATGGCTGAGAATCATCAACATATTTTCTGATCTCTTGCAGTTTTCATTCTTGTAGGATGGGTAAGCTGTAATCAAATAGTCACACTGAGGAATGCATATCTACAAAGTATGATAAGTCCTCTGAAGGGAACATTCCTAGACTGGTGTGTACAGGGGAATGATTTGGTAAGTAGTTCCCTCAGAAAGTGATGCTTAGCTGAGGTTGAAAGAAAATGGAAGTAAAAAAGATAAAAGTGAGTGGGGTTAGGGAAAGCAAGTATGATAGGGACTTGTAGAGGTAAAAGGGCATGCAAATGCCCCATGAGAAGAAGAAGCATGGCTCTTTCAGGAAACTGAATAAAACCGAGAGCTCAGAAAAAGTAGGTGAGTGGTAGAAATGAGGATGGACAGGTAGGGAGCAGTTATAGTGATGCTCCTCAAATGTACATACCTCTGTGATTAATGTCTCATTGGGCTGAGGCAATTAAAGCCTATGCACAATTATCTACCCACTTTTTCTCCTTCTATGGTGTCTGTGGAGGACTTGTATTGAAATTGACATGGCCAGATTTCCAGAGCTAAGCAGCCTGGGTGGGCCCTTAGTACCAAAGTAATGATTTGAATCATTTTTTCTAAGACCAATGAGAAACTACTGAAGTATGTTAAAGAGAGCAGAGATGACCAGATTTTTATCTTTGAGGAACATCATTCTACAATAAATACTTGAATGAATGATGAGAAAAATGAGGTCAATAGAGTTTTGATAACTTTAAATATGAATAATACCCGGTCTATGCACTTCCCAAAAACAAAACAAACAAACAAACAAATAAAAACATTCGACAAATGGTGGTCACAGTAATGGGATACTCACATGGAAAAATAATGAAATGTGACCCTGCCATACAGCATACAAAAAAAAAAAGTAAAGAAGAGCAAGAATAGCTGCTTTTACCATCCTTATAGGACTGTTGAAGAGACCAGATGTGAAGTTATTAAATCTGATATTTTGCGAAGTGCAAACTATCAAACAAATATTCTGGGTTTTTGACATGAATCTATTGTCCCAGCTGCTGTTTTTCCCTTTGATCTAGAAGCCGACATCTTTGCTCAATCTTCTGTTCTCAGTTTGGTTGTAATCTATATACCTGGGAAGTAATTGTGTGAAATTGGTTGGGCAGTTCTGTCCTGCAGTCAATAGCAATTTGGTATATATGGATTTGAGAGTGGAAAATTGCTTAATGGGAAGTCCTCAAATGTTTCAGAATCAAGTTTTCAGTCTTGTTTTCACACTTATCGAGATGCCAAGTTCGCATTACCTTAAGTCAAACAGAAATAAGATGTTCTATTTTCTTTGCCTTTTGCTAATCACTGAAGTTTTGAGTGAAGAAAAAAAAGATAAGAAGACGGGACCTGGCTGAAAAGTGTAGCAAAATACTGGAAAATAAACTTTTTATGATATTTTGTTTTGAAAAATTTCTACAGAGTGAATAATGGAGTATCTTCATTGCATGTTCTGTGAAGTTAATAAAGGCAGCAGGACATGAACTCATAGTACATTCTCCATTGTTGGTGCTCTGTTAGGAGGAAGATGGAGAAAAAAAGCAGACACAGCACCTCTATCCTCTCTGCGATCATGGGCAAGTGCAGGAGTTCAACAATACTTGTTATACTGTTTGCTCAAATGCCCTTTTACCAAAGATGGAAAGTTAGCCTCCTCGTCACTGTTATTAGTACAGTATGATTTTGACACATTCTACAATTTGATTTTTAAACCTTCCCATTTTATTTTTATAAAAGCAACACAAATAGGCTCCTTTGTTCTTGACAACATGCTAAGAATTTTTTTATACATTAATTCAGTGACAATTCAGTATAATCCTGTTTAAAAAAAGAATTATTAACCACATTCTAAAGAGGAGAAAATTGAAGCTCAGAGACATGACTTGATGTCCATAAGATTATATTCCTAGTACCTGGTATGTGATGCATAACCCAAATCCATGTTTTTTTCTTTACTACCATGTGCAGTGTTAACATTTGCTACCATGCAAAATAAAATGACAGAATAATATGATTTTTAGATGTGTGTCTAAAAGTACGTTTACTACTATATGGCAGAGAATTATTGGTGTTTTGGAAAATAACTTTCCAGGGTTACGTATGTTTGGGTATAAGATACAGAGTTAGACATATCTCTTTACCACTACCTTTCCTAGAGCCTATAATATGCTTATTTGCTTTGTAAATTTCCAAGAAAAGACATGGCATTCAGCATCTTCTAAAGCTAGGTGATCACAGAGCCATTTGTTCATGGGGCATTTCAAGGAAATTGTGTTTCTTCAAGTTACACCTTAGGAATTACTGCCAGGCACACGATTTTTTTCTTGTTTCTTTCTTTCTTTTACTTTTTTACGTTTGTTAGGTATGCTGTATAGTAGGGGTCACATTTCATTCTTTCTCCATGTGATTATCCCTTTATTGCAGGACCATTTGCTGAATTTTTGTTTGTTTGATTGTTTTTTGGGGGGGAAGCATATGATCTGTGAATAGAACCCAGTTCTCCCACATGGCAGGCAAGAATTCTACCACTGAACCACTCTTGTGCCCCCATTTGTTTCTTTATTTTAATACTGACTTGCTTCCTGCTGCCTAGAACCTCAGAGAAGAAGGAGTCAGAGCTCAGAAGTGTGTGTTGGATGCAGCTAAGGAAAGGTCAGAAAATCTCTGAGGGGAGGGGGGAGTTCTTTATTTCTCATTTGGCCAGTGATAGTAAGAGTGTGACATCCTCTATAGGTGTAAGGGTATCTTAAAAACATGTAAGACTTTACTAAGCCCTTTATATCAGTCAAGAGTTAAAATTGCCAGCAAAAAAAAAATATCCATCTTGGTACGATTTACAGAGAAAACAAATGCACTGAAAGGATGTTGGTGAGCTTAGAGAGTTGTCAAGGGGCCAAGAGAATAAGGTTTGGGGTTATGTATCCTGGGCCAAAGTGGAACTGGTCTGTGGGGACACTGTGCTGTAGTGAGGGTGACGCCCCAGACTGGATCTGGTTCCACTAAAATCCATTTTCATGCATTTACTGCTATTGAAGCAGAAGTTCTCCTGGTCCTGGTGACTCTGGAGCAGTTATCCAATTGAGGCCCATTAGCTCCTGTGCCTCTCCCCTCAAAGTTCGGATACAAACTGAATACATCTTATTTCTAGTCTTTGCAGTTTTGATTTTCTCATATAAACACAACTATACTGACTGTTTCTTCATTAATAGTGTTTGGTTTAAGAAATAAAGATGGCAGTACATTCAATAATCATGAGAAAATGCCAGAGTTCTCAATTGGTTATGAATTTATATGGGTAGCATGACTTTCTTATGATTGATAGTACTAGCCCAAGTCCAACAGGAAAGAGTGAACCATGTGTCATATCACCACATTAGCACAGTTTAGTTTAGTGGATAGAGTATAGGAAGTGAAGGAAATACTTGGATTCCATGGTAATTAATGCAGAATATCATTTATTGGGCACACACTATGAGCAAAGCATTGACTTTTAGATTTAAAAACTGGCTACACTCCAGGAAAGTAAGGAAGGCTTAGGTTGAAGTGCCTATCTTAAGCTATTTGAAAAATGAACATAAATTTGTTTCCCAGGAGGTTTTCTCTGTCTTAGAATCTTAAAATTTCCCTAAAGTTATTTCTGCAACCCCAGTAGAAGGTAATATGTAAATAAGAAATGAAAAGAGTACTGTATTCTTAATGATGGCATTTCGTCCAATTGCCAGACTCGAGACTGTTTTTAAACAATGCAACAGAAAGAATGTTCCTGTGAATGTATAGTGCTGGGGTTAAGGAATTGTATCAGTGTTTAGATGAAAGACGACCCAGGAAACCCAAATCCTATCATCTCGGCCTACAGTTCATCAATTAAAACCATGACAATGAAGCAGCTGCTTCCTTCTGAATTCGAAGCCCTCTCAAGCTCAGGAACACTTCCACTCAGGCTGTTGGTGGTAACTCACTGGTTTTCCTTTCCTGAAGCCCCCTTCTTACTCCCATGGCCGGCATCCTTGAATCACATCTGAGCACCCAATTACCTTCTAGAGAGAAACAAACACCTCTTAAGAAAGTTGGCCTGGAGTAATCATCTGGACGGATCAGGATCACTTCATTTGCTCTCAGTTTTCTTTCCCCTTTTGTGCAGCTCTGGATACTGAGTTTTATTTTACATTGTAATTAAAATACAACTTTTTACATTCTCTCTAGATAGCAGGAACTGGGTTTTATGTGCACCATTTCATTCACAATAGGCATTTACAACAATTTGGGCCAGTAGTATTATTTTTATTACTCAGATAAAGAAACATACCTTCTGAATTTAAGTGCCATAATCCAGGTCACACAGCTAGTAAACTCAGAAAGCAGGATTTAATTTTGCTCCCACTGGCTCCAAAGAGTTTGACCTCAAACTCCAACGACCAATCTGTATTGCCTCACTATAATAATAATAGGTTCTTATTAATTGAGCACCTCTATCTATCTTTCCCTGTTTATCAGAGTAAGTATGGTAGATTGAGGAAATAAAAAAGGAAGGCAATGACAAGTTACATGTACATGTTGACCCATGTACAGCATACTGTTTGTTCTCTTGCCTGGGAGATCCTCCCCACTTTCACTGATTAATATATTCTGACCCAATGAAGGATGTCTTTTGTCAGTAGATGTCCTTTTTCCCTATACTCTCTCTTATTATAGTACTTATCATAATTGATTTTCATTATATATTGACAACTTATATTCTCTAAACTGCCAGCCTCTTGATAACTAACACTTTATATTAGTCATCTTTATCCACCTTTTTTCAGCAAGTGACAGGTCTAGCCTCTTGAATAATGAAGTGATGAGTGGATCTTGAATTCACAGGGATTCTAATATTTGGGTCTCTCATATTGGTGATGTTTATACATACTCTAATCTTTCCTCCAGATCAGGGTTCTAAAATGGCAGACTGGCTCAAAATAGCCTACACATCCATGCATACACACACACACACACATACACAGAGCTATTTTGATTGAATTTTGAAGATTTAAGCAGGTCCTAATGCTCTCTACCATTCTAACCCAATTATGCCTTTATGCTATCCTCCTGGTAGCATGGATCAGAATCCATGTAAGTATTTGTGTCTGCTATTCCTCTCTAAATATTCCCCCCCATTAACCTATGAATTTATATATTACACATCCAATGCGTTAACTCATTTAGTTTTTGGAGAATTTGCATGTAAGCTCAGAATCAACCAATTGTTTGTGATCTGACCCATGCCCTCACACTATGTTCTAAAATCTCAGCATTATAAATACATGGTCTTGCTCATCAAGTTCCATCTTCAATAGTGAAAAATACTAACAATTACAAAATAACAGACAAACGAAAATTAACTGAAAGAACTTGTCATACCCATACAGTATCTCCCCTTTTCAGAATTGCCATTAGATCATTAGAGATTAACTCTGTTCTAAGAAAACACCCACAAAATTAGACCGCCAAATCATGTTACTTTTACTGATCAATATTGTTCTGAAATAGACACATTGCTTACAATTAAATGGGCTCTGCCAAGTTCTGTTTGGTTTGATAGTGAGCTGCTGTGATAATATAATTATTACTAGGGATAATATAAGCAATTAAACCGGTGTGTTCTTTAGCCCAATGCTCAGAATTCTTGGTTTGTTGTTCAGGCTCTCCTAACAACAGTATGCTTTTAGTAAATAACGCCTTGGATTTTGAAGCATTGACCAAGATTTCATTATGACTCATGCCATGTAAATAGTAAGGGATGATTATTTTATTTCTTTTCTTCCCCACGTCCTGGGGAGAGGACTGGTAGATTAAAATGTACTACTTCTCTGAAAGACTCATGTATAGTATAACAGAATAATACTGCATCTGATTCTTCAGTTACAGCTAAGGTTGGAATAATAAAAGATCCTTCAAAACTGCATGGGAAGAAACTCTCCTTGGGCTACATCTGTAGGGGAGGAGAGAGATTGAAGAGGTGAGAGAATTGCCCTGTTTCCTAGTTATTCTGATTCATTGGTTTACATTTGGATTGGGAGAAGGTCATAATATAGTATTAAAAATTATATAATGCATTAAAGCTTAAATACCAATTTAAAAATAAACTATTTAAGCAAAGAGTTAATTCTTGAGCATAACCTAGACATTGCCAAAGAAGAACACAATGATACAAAGTTTTAATTAACTTCGGATAATTATGAAATGATTTTAGTATAGTTATAGTTGAAATCATCACGTATTCACTATGTGCTACTAAAGATGAGCTCCAGTGCTGACAACAATAGACAACTTCCTGGAATATAATTGGTGCTTTCAAGAAAAGCCCCCTTACTGGCCTTGCATAGCTTAGAGTTTTACTTGGATATACGTTTCATAAATTTTTTGTATTTCATTAAATATTTGTTTTTATATATTTCAAGTTACAAAAGAAATACATGAAACTTGAAGCACAAATTATTAGTAGTGATGGTATAGGAGTCCAGAAGCATGTACCGTATTTTATTTATCTGACCCATTAGAGTTTGACATTTTACTCACCATTTATCTTTCATTATTAAAATAAACAATGATGGACTGGAAGGGTGAAAGTATTGGGAGCAAAGATAAGCACATTATTAAAGCTTCTGCAAATGAGGACTAAAATGTATTCCTATGTAGACCTGACTAAATTAAAATTTAATCTATCTGGAATCCATTTTGGTATTCTGAGTCACAAAAGATCTTATACATTTATAGTAGTCAGAATATTAACTCAGCACACTAGTTTTTTCTTCTCCCAGTGATCTGAAATGTTACCTTTATGCTAATTTAAATCCTATACATACTTGAATCAAAATTTGTTATTTGGTTTCATTAATCAATTTGTCTATTCTTGTTGCAGTACCACAATGTCTTAATGATTGTTCCTTCAAACAAATTTGATATTGAATAAGTTACTTCATACATTAAGATCACATTTTTAATTTCTTTCTTGGTCCAGACCCTTAGGCAGATGATGCCAGAGGTCACAGGGAGCTATGATGGGGACCATATTTAATTCACACCTGCTGGAACACCTGCCAAATAGAGCATCTCACTTCTCTGAATAATTTCACCTGCTGCATTCCGAACACATACAGACTGCTTCTCATAATGCATAGAAATTTTAACCATTGGCAAAAAAAAAAAAAAGAGCTTCTTTTAGTCCATTTTTAAAAGAGAATAAAAGTAGAAAGAGAATTATAATCCTATGGGAGTTTTGAATCGGTATCTCTTAATTGTGTTTGATATACAAAGGCAGGGTGGCATACTGGATGAGAACAGAGTTTTCAGAATAACAGTTGAGTTTCAGCTTCATCATTTGCTAGTTGTGTGACATTGGACAGATTTCTTAATCTCTATAAGCCACATTTCCCAGTAAAAATGGCTGCTAGCATATCTTATCCCATCGGGGTTTTTACATCTCTTTACAATCTTTCAGAAAAGAGAGATATTATTTTATTATTACCTGCTTTTGAATTCCTAAGTATTCACAGACAAGAAAATACAGATTACAGAAAGGCAACATGTCTTTAAACACATAAAATGGTTTAATGGGTATGGACTCATAGTAGGAAGCAGTCAGAAAGCAATCAACAGAAAGATGGGATGGAAATATTTTGTTGCTGAAATTTCACATGTATTATCTGCTTAAGAAAACTTGGAGACATTTGATGGGGATAAAAAAAAAACACAACAAAGAATGCAGTACTTAAATGTAGAGTCACTGTACCTGAGGTTTAAAAAACAAAGGACAAACATTTCTGATACTTTTAAGATATGTCGTATTTGGATCTAAACATTTAAATCCAGATGTCTATGTGCAACTTTTCCAAGAATGCAGATACTATATTTAAAAGAAGAAAAGAAAAAGAAAAGAATTGGAGTGCCTGCATGTTTATTTGCTTGGGTGAGTCAGGCTGGTTGGGGTTCCAGAACAGGTCTCAGCTCCTGGCCCAAGCTGCCATATTGACAGGAGCTGGGACTTGGCCTCTTTGCCCTGCTTTGTCAAGGAGACTTCAAATCACTGTCCCCTGAGCCTCAGGATAGTAGAGAAAGCAGCTGAGAAGCACGCTCTGCTTGTGGTGTGAAAAATAAACTCTTGGCGAAAGGCACAGAGTCTGCAGAGCTACTGTCAGTTTTGGTCAGATATCTGACTCAGATTCTTCAGCTCTATAAAATGTTTCATCCCCTCAGCCCTCCTCTCTACTCCCAATAGTTGGATCGCTTTCCTGTCTGATGTGTTGTCATGGCCGGCTGATCATCCAGCTGCCCAATCAGCTGCTTCTTTTACCCAGACCCCTGACTGACCTTGTTCTGTCTTTGCCTTTCCCATCCCTCTGATCCTCTAGCATTTGAATCTCCTGCCCCGCTGACTGATCTCACTGCTTGTCTAATCAGCCCATTAGAGAGTTTGATTTGCTGTCCTTCCTTTCATCCTGCTAGCAATTCCTGCTGCTACCAGCTGTGCTCTGTGTCTGCTAGTAACTCACCATCAATTTCTTCTGACTCTCCATTAGTCCTGCTGATTGATCAACTTCGTACATTTTTCTCAGCAACTTTTTGATATACTGTTGTCCCCTTCCACCATGACCCTCTCCGCCAGAGTTCTCTGATCTGGCTCCTAATGTCTTCTCTTTCTGACTACTAGATGATTCTCTTGTTGTTAATTGAACCTCTTCTGGTGTCCTGTGGAAAGAACATTTAGATTAGCCTATTCAGGATGGGATCACCTGGATGGCTCCCTTTAGCAAGTGATAATATTTCAGTGCAAAGTTCAAATGCCCGCTTCACAGCTTCCTCCAAAGCCAGCTGGTGTTGCCATCTGATTCTCCACCTTTAGTGAACTGCATCTGCTATTCCATCACTATTCATGGAACCAGCTTGATGCACTAGCATTTTTCAATTAGATTTTGAGGTGTTTCCTGAGCATGGTCGTCCTCCTCACTCACCCTCTGAGTCTTGCTATTGAAGAACTAGGCTTAGAGTGAGAGTCTATTTAGGTTCAAATCCATTATTTTCACCATTTACCTGTGTGACACTGAGTAGGTTACTTAACCTCTCTGGGACTTAATTTCTTCATCTATAAAATTCATTATTAATTATTAAAAATGGTAGTTATGAGTAGTCATTGAGCTTTAGCTTGAGATGAATCTATGAACAGGACATTCAGGGCCCTGAAATCTTTGAGTTTAAATTTAAGAGTGAATGAAATATATATGTATATATACATTCATACATATATATACACGCACACACATATATAAAAAACACAAAAATTTCTGATATTGTTAAGTGCTACTATAAAATAAATAGTAAGATGGAATAGAAAAGCACAGGGAAGGAAGGAAGGGCTAATTTGGATGGGATAATTGGGGAAGGGATCTTTGAAAAGGCAATATGTGAGCTAGGACCTGAATAATGAAAGGAAGTCAGCCATGATGATCTTGGGGAAGAATGCAATAGATTGATAAAATAACAAATGCAAATATGCCTAGCAAAGTATTGAAAAGACATAAAGAAGGCCAGTGTGTTTGGAACCCAGTGAAAAACAGAGATTGAGCATGAAATAAAGTCAAAGAGGTAGGAAAGGTCAGACCATATCAGACCAGGAATACTCTGATAAAAGTGTTGAGTTTTAGTTGAATTGTAATGAGCAGTCATTGGAAATTTGGTCTAGATCAGCATAATTTAATAGAAATTCCTATTATGCTAGAAATATTCTGTATCTATGCTGTCCAATACAGTAGTTACTAGCCTCATGTGGCCATTGGGCTCTTAAAATAGAGCCAACATGACTGTGGAACTGGATGTTATTTTTTTTTAATTAATTTTAATTTCAATACCCCTTGTAGCCTGAGATAAATGGTACTCTGGATAGATGAGGGTTGGTTTACATAAAGGATTTTCAATCTGTACCTCAGATCACTCTTGGTTCTTTGAGGGTCCCTCTAGGAGGAACAAGGAGTCCAAGAGAGTTGGAGTTAGGACCCCTCACCTTCTGTGAAATAATAGCCACACTAGTTCTATCTGCTTTACTTATTGGGTTTTACAGGAAACTGCATTTGGAAAAGGACAGGTTGCTTAAAAAATGGAAATCATTCAACACTAGGTTAGCAGAAACATCATTGAAGTCAGAACAGTGGGGACTTAAACCCTAGCTTGACGACTCGCCAACTGGTAGAACATAAACACTTTATCTTACGGTTTCCAAAAAAAAAGGGGGGGGGATACAAACAATAATACTGACACTGGAGGTCTGTGTGAGGATTAAAGGAGATAATTCAGGCAGAGTGTTTAGCAGAGTTCTTGACCCAGAGTATGTACTCAATAAATATTAATCACTAAAATTGCTGTTATTCTGAGGTTGACTTGATCCAAAGGAGTTGTGATCTTTTTCTTATAATGAGAAAAGTATCTAGCTTGATAATATGATTATTCCAAATGATCTTTATATTATCTTGTCCAAAGTCATAAAACTATAAAGGATCTGGGCAAAGATTTGGACCTAGGTGCACTGACTGTAGAATGAGTGATGCTAAGTTATACTTCAAATTAATAAATATTTAATCCAGTAATACATTTGGCAAAGGAGGCATTGTGAGTGATACTTATGAGGTATCATAATGGTATGCTTTAGTGAATTTGAATGATTTGAACTTCTTGGAAATGATTTCAAAGAATGACCATTCTATGCTATATTCTAAACTTTGCCTCCCCAAATCCTCAACTGGAGCTATGACAGTTGATATAGGGGACTTTTCAGGCAATTCTGATATTTAACTATCAGTGAGAATTTTTGTCCTTATAGATTGGTTAGCTGGCTTCCAAAGGCATTCATTTATTAAATCACATCATCACTCTATCACATAGATATTATTATTATCTGTATTTTATAAAAAGGGAATTTTAACATTGAAAAATTAAGCAAGTTGGTTTAGGTCACATAGCTAGGTAATGTTTGAACTGGGATTTAAACCCAATACCTTCCTGGAGCCACTGATCCTGTAGCCAGAGAGAGAAGTCCGTGTTCTACTCTAGAAAATGAGAATAAGTTTTGTCCTAATATGATAGAATAATTGCAATAATTAAGTGGGATCACGTGTGTGATGGTTAGGCTCTGGCATCTGTTTGGCCAAGTGATGATGCCCAGTTCTCTGTTCAGGCAAGCATGGCCTGACCATTGCTGCAAGGATATTTCATGTCTGGTTGATAAACCAGAAAGCTGGTGTATTAGATCATCAGTCAGTTGATTGCATCTGTGGCTGCTTACATCTAAGGCATGCCTCCCACCAATGAGATAATCCAGTCAGTTGCAGACTTTTAAGGAAGAAGAGAGATTTTTTCACTGCTTCTTCAGCCAGCAAGCCTCTCCCAAGGAGTTTGTCCAAACTCTTCATGGGAGCCACCAGCTTCACAACCTGCCCTGCAGGTTTTGGACTCTTCTGTTCCCACAGTTGTGAGATAACTTTGTAAACCTCATATTTACAGATATCTCCTGTTGGTTCTGTTTCTCTAGAGACCCTGACAAATACAATATGGTGAACCTATTTCTAGTTTGTTGAATTGAAATTGAAAGCTGCACAAGAAATGACTGGTTAAATGAAAAAACAAGCAGAATGAGTGAAAGAATCAATAACATCTCTGAAATTGATGAGATTGGTGATCTACCCCATAGGGACATGTCTCCAGACCCTGAACTTGCCCAATAAGAGTGCACAGCTGATTGGAACTAGTTTGTAAGGAACTGATAGACTCAGGAGAGGAAACAACCCACAACCAACCTCCATTGCTAACAGAAGCTATGCTGGGCTTCAATCAATTAAACAGTTGCTTAATACTATTAACCAATTATAGTATTGAAGGAAGCTTCAATAATACTAACAATTCCAACTCATAGAATATATAACCTCCCTACCTGACTGGGGTTTCCACTAAACCCTGACGACTCAGAGCAAAAAAAAAAAAAAAAAAAAAAAACGGAGAGACGAGAATGTAGAATAATTTGGTAGTTTGGAGCTGTATGTACTTAAAAAAAACATGTTTTTAAGTTTAATCTAGTGCTCTGAGTGTGAACCCACTGTAAATAGGACCTTCTGATGAGATTATTTGAGATAAGGTGCGGCCATCTCAATCAATGGTTCTTTATTCTATTACTGTAGTCCTTTATAAGCAGAATGAAACTAGACTGAGATAAAGAAAAAATAGACAGAGAGAGAGAAATCCAAGAGAAGTAAAAAGCTGAAATTCAACACAACCTCGAAGACAACTGAGAGACCAAGAGAGGCCACCACTGCATTGCCATGTGACATAGAAGCCAAGGAGCAAGGATTGCTGGCAGCCAGGCCCAGAACACAAGACTGTAGGAATAAACCACAGCCTTGATGACACCTTGACTTGGACTTTTTTTTAACTTCAAAACTGTAGGCTAATAAATTCCCATTGTTTAAACCACCCCATTGCATGCTATTTGCTTGAGCAGCCAGGGAAAACCAAAACAGATAGTATCCCAAACAAATTAAAGACTTAGAAACAAATAAAAATATTTGTTTTAGTAATGAAAGATTATTCATTACTATTTACTCCATGAATATTATGGAGTCCCTAGGTGATCGGGATAAAGGTGAATAGATTAGATAAAGTTTCTGCTTTCAGAGAAGTTCCATTTTAGTACTGAACATGGACAATAGACCAAAAATAAACCAACAAAACAATCATTATTGACAGATAGTAATGATTGGTTATATGAAGGAAACATGGCATTGTGAATAGTTGTGTGGTGGGGTTAGTTTGGATAAGGTCATAGAGTTATGCATTCATCATCACAATCAATTTTTGAGCAATTTCATTACTTCAAAAAAATTAAAATAAGAATAAAAGTTAAAATTAAATTTTAAAAGTCCCATACCTCTTATCTCCCCCTATTACGTATTTATTTTTTGTGGCTATTTTCTTACTCCTCTGTCTATATACTGGATAAAGGGAGTATCAGTCACAAGGTTTTCAGAACCACAGGGTCACAGCGTAAAAGCTATATAGTTATACAATCTTTAGGCTATTGGATTACAGTTCAAAGGTTCCGGGTATTTCCTTCTTGCTATTCTAATACACTAGAATCCAAGATTTTTAAAACAAGCTACAGAAAATAAAATAATATAATATTATAAAGTACAAAAAATGAACCTTAATTCTTTATTTACCACAAAAGACTAAATTATGCTTTGGAAATATATATCCTCAAAATCACAAGAGTAAAATAGCAATAGCCTAGTTCTTCCTTATTCGACATGTGCATGGCAGGGTGAATGGGAGTTTTGTGACTTATCGTCCTCACTCCAGGATCCCAGCATCTGAGATAGAGGAATAAGGAAGACATTCTCTTTTCAAATCCATAATTAACTTGACATTTAAATAGGGAACATTTATAATATTCAGGAAATATTTTGTAATTTAAAATTTTTTTAAGTGTTCAGCAATGGTTAAGCACATAAATGATAGGAAAAAAGCTTTTAAATTATGAGGTTTTTTCTTCATTGTTTTTCTATTAAAGACGATACATATTACTTTAGAGGGTAATTCAATGTTTTAACTTTATGCTGAATATTTGTGGCAAATTGAACGTTTATAGTGCCTTAGCCTATTTTTTCCTTATGAGTTTTTTTTTTTTTTGGCTTACCTCATTGAGTCCTTGGGGCAGATAGTTAAATGCCTTTATTTTCAAGCAAAGCACTCCTTTATTCCACCTGTTTTGCAAAAGTGGCTTAAATATTATCTATAATGATGAGGCATTCTTTTCTAGTACTTTCTGTTAGCAAAGGTTTATTGTCTGAAAAATATTGATGGCCAAAGTTTGCAGACATTAGTGAATGTGCAGAGACCTCTGGAAAACACAACAACCCTGAAGGGGAGGAGGCTTATTTTCTGCAAATACCAAAGCTCCATTAAAATGTAGCTGCTAAAATTACCAAAGCTCCATTAAAATGTGTAAACTAAGTGTCACTAGGATTTTCAAACTTTATTCATTTTTTCTTTCTAAGTCTTCTCATATTGACTGGTCAAGGAGGTAAGTTTTCTTTTTCTCATTCAGTATTTTTGTTTCCCTCTTTCATTTTGACCTCCCCCCTTTTTCTCCTGTTGCCTGGCTATACATATCGGCTCCCCTTCCCTATCAACTATTCAGGAGAAGAGAGGTTACGATTTCACTATTGTCACTATATTATCTCCTTTGTTTTAGAAACCCTCCTCATTGGTTGAGCTTATTTTGATGATTTTTTTTAAATGTACACAACTAAATTAATGAAAAGATATTTAATTCTAGATTCAGAGGTAGAAATTACTTTGGATTTTAATATTCTAATTTTGTCAATACAATCAAGAAATTTGGTTTGTTTCTTTGATATTCAACAAGGGTTACAGTACTGCATTCACCCTAAGCAAGGACATATTTATCAGAAAAGCATATCAGGCTCTGATTGTTTGCTGCATATTGCTGAGCTAAATTCTGGGGTTACAAGGATTAATAAAATGTAGTTTCTGCATTGGCATGATAGCTGTTTAGTAGGGTCATTTAGATAT
>PVIY010002285.1:0-130442 GCA_004026745.1 Myrmecophaga tridactyla | reverse complement strand
GCTGTGTGTTCGGTCACTATCGTGGTTCCGGGAGCTGTTCTGTATTGTTTCTGGTTATCTAGTAGTTGTTCTGGAGGACGAACTAAAACGCGCACCTTGCTAAGCCGCCATCTTGGCCCCCCCTCTATTGCCCACTTTTTAATTAGATTGCTTGTCTTTTTATTGTTGAGTTGTAGGATTTCCTTACATATCTGCACCTTAAACCCTTAAAATATTTTCTCCCATTGAATAGGTTGTCTTTATATTTTTGTGATAAAGACCTTTGAGGCACAAACTTTTTAATTTTGAGGAGGTCCTATTTATTTTTTCATTTGTTGCTTGTGCTTTCATATTGTTGAAAATCTAAGAAAACTGCCTAACACAAGATTCTGAAGATGTTTCCCTACATTTTCTTCTAGGAGTTTTATGGTACTGGTTCTTATATTTAGGTCTTTGATCCATTTTGAGTTAATTTTTGTGTATGGTGTGAGATACAGGTCCTCTTTCATTCTTTTGCACATGAATAGTCAATTCTTCTAGCACCATTTGTTGAAGATGCTGCTCTTTCCCAATGGAGTGGACTTGGTAGTCTTGTCAAAAATCAATTGACCATAGATGTGAGGGTAACTACTGAACTCTCAATTTGATTCCATTGGTCAATATATTTATCCTTGTGCCAGTACCATGTTGTTTTGGCCACTGTCGCTTGATAATATGTTTCAATTCAGGAAAGTGTGACTTCATTCTTCTTTTTAGAGATGTTTTTGTCTATTTGGGACCCCTTACCCTTCCAAATACATTTGAGAGTTCGCTCTCTATTTCTACAAGGTAGGTTTTGATTGGAATTGCCTTGAATCTTTAAATCAATTTGGGTAGAATTGACATCTTAACGATATTTTGTCTTCCAATCCATCGTCATCAGAAATATGATGTTCTAATTGTCAATTATTTACTTGTCTTAATTTTTCTATTTCTAAAAATCAGACTTTTCTTCTTTTGAGAAGGCATCTTGGAGTATGGCTTCCTGTGAACCAAATTTGATCATGGAAATCTTCATGTAATATATATGTTTTATTCAAAGCTTTGTAATATGTGTTTATTTAGGATGTCCTTCCATTTATTTAGGATTTCTTTGATCACTTTGAGCAGTGCTTTGTAGTTTTCTGTGCACAAGTCCTTTACATTCTTGACTAAATTTCTCCCTACATATTTCATTTGTTTAGTTGCTATTGTAAGTGGCAATTTTTTCTTGATTTCTTCCTCATATTGCTTATTATTAGTATATAGAAGCAACACTGATTTATTGTGCTGGTCTCATACCCTGTCACTTTTCTGAATTAGTTTATTAGCTCTAGTAGTTTTGTGGTAGATTTCTGGGGGGACTTTCTATATATCAGATCACGTCATCTGCAGACAGGGGAAGTTTCACCTCCTTTCCAATTTGGATGTCTTTCATTTCTTTTTCTTGCCTTATTGCTCTGGCTAGAACTTCTGTGCCACATTGAACAACAATGGTGACTGTGGCTCCTTTTCCATATCTTAGAAGGAAAGCCTTCAGTCCTTCACCATTAAGTATGATAGCTGTGGAATTTTCATATATGCACTTTATCATGTTGAGGAAGTTTCACTCTCTTCCTATTTTTCCAAGTGTGTTTTTATCAAGAAAGGATGCTGGATTTTGTCAATTGCCTTTTCTGTGTCAATAGAGATCAACACATGGCTTTCCCTTTTGTTTTGTTAATGTGGTGTTGAACCATCCTTGCATACCTGGAATAAAACTCATTTGATCATTGTGTGTAATTGTTTTAATGTGCTGTTGGATTCAATTTTCAGGTATTTTGTTAAGGGTTTTTGCCTCTATATTCATTAAGAGAGGTTGGTCTGTAATATTCTTGTCTTGTAATGTTTTTATCTGGCCTTGGCATTAAGATGATCTCACTTTAAAGATTCTCTCTATTTCATTGAAGTGGTGTTCCCTCCACTTCAATTTTTGGAAGAGATAGAGCAGAAATGGTATTTTCTTCCTGGAATAATTGGTAGACTTCACCTGTGAAACCATCTAGTCCCAGGGCTTTCTTTTTCTGGGAGTTTTTAGATGATTGATTCAATCTCTTTACTTGTAATTGGTCTGTTGACATCTTCTATTTCTTCTAGAGCCAGTATAAGTTGTTTGTGTGTTTCTAGGAATTTCTCTGTTTCATCTAGGCTAATTTGCTGGCATATAGTTGTTCATAGTATCTTCTTATGATCCTTTTTATTTCTGTGGGATCCATAGTAATATTCTCCCTCCCACTTCTGATTTTATTTGTCTCTTCTTTCTTTTTTCTTTTCTTTGTCAGTCTATCTAAGGGTTTGTCATTTTTTTTTTTTTTTTTACATGGGCAGGCACCAGGAATTGAACCCAGGTCCTCTGGCATGGCAGGCAAGCATTCTTGCCTGCTGAACCACCGTGGCCTGCCCAGGGTTTGTCAATTTTATTGATCCTTTCCAAGAACCAACTTTTGGTTTTATTGATTCTCTCTATTGTTTTTATTTTTTTAATTCTCAATTTCATTTTTTCTGCCCTCATCTTAGTTATTTCTTTCCTTCTGCCTGCTTTATGATTCATTTGCTGTTCTTTTTCCAGTTCCTCCAGTTGTGTGGTTAGATCTTTGACATTAGCTTTTCTTTCTCTTTTTTGATGTAGGCATTTTGGGCTATAAAGTTCCCTCTCAGCACTGCCTTCACAGCATCCCATAAGTTTTGATATATTGTATTCTTATTTTCATTTCTTTTGAGATATTAACTGAATTCTCTTGTAATCTCTTCCTTGATCCACTGGTTGTTTAAAATGTGCTGTTTAACCTCCATATATTTGTGAATTTTCCAGCTTTCTACCTGTTATTGATTTCCAGCTTCATTCCATTATAAGCTGAGAAAGTGTTTGTATAATTTCAATCTTTTAAATTGTTTGAGACTTATTTTGTGACCCAACATGTAGTCTGTCCTGGAGAATGATCCACAAGCACTTGAAGATAATGTATTTCCTACTGTTTTGGGGTGAAAAGTTCTGTATATGCCTGTCAGATCTAATTCATTTATCATATTATTCATGTTCTCTGTTTCCTTATTGATCCTCTATCTAAAGTTCCATCTACTGATAAGAGTGGTGTATTGAAATCTCCAACAGTTTATGTAGATGTGTCTATTTCTTCCTTCAGTTTTGATGGTGTTTGACTCATGTATTTTGGGGCAGTGTGGTTAGGTTCATAAATATTTATGATTGTTATTTCTTGTTGATAGATTGCCCTTTTAAAAAAAATATATAGTGTTCTTCTTGTATCTTATAACAGCCTTTGTTTTTAAAGTCTATTTTGTCTAAAGATAGTATAGATACCCCAGCTTTTTTTCTTTCTTTTTTTTTTTTGGTTACTATTTGCATGGAATATTTTTTTCCAACCTTTCACTCAACCTATATGTGTATTTGGGTCTAACGTGAGTCTCTTGTAAAAAAACATATAGCTGGATCATGCGTTTTAAATCCATTCTGCCAATCTTTGTCTTTGACTGTTAATACATTACTATTCAGTGTTATTACAGTAAAGACAGTACTTACTTCAGCCATTTCATCCTTTTATTTTTATATGCCATCGCTTTTCTTTTTGCCTCTTTTTTCCTTTATTGAAAACTCATTTTCTACATATTTGATCTTTTGTGATATATCTGTCTGATCCTTTTCTCATTTCTGATTCTGTGTATGTATATATTTTTATTCTTCTCACAAGGACTTGTTTATATTTCTAGTATTAATTTGTGGGACACATAGGTCTGTCTATACAACCCCTTCCAATCATGTTCACCCTCAATATGGTAATATTACTTATAGACCCACTAGAGAACTGCCTTCATTTCTTATGTTTCTGTATTTTTAAAAAATAGTTTCTTTGTGATTACCCTGGGGTTTATATTGCATAACCTGCATCTATAACCTACTAATTTGAAAAGGATGACAACATAGCTTCACTAGCATATACATATTCTCTGAATCTTCACTTTTTCACACTATCCCAAGTCACTCTCTCATGTTTTTTCCTTTCAACCTGCAGAACTCCTGTAAGTGATTCTTGTAAGGCAGGCCTTTTGTTGATGAACTCTCTCAGTTTCTGTTTATCTATGAATATTTCAAACTCTCCTTCATTTTTGAAGGACAGTTTTTCAGGATAAAGAATTTTTGGCTCACAATTTTTCTCTTTTAGCACCTTAAATATATTGTATCACTGCCTTCTTGCTTCCATGTTTTCTGATGAGAAATAAGAAATTAATCTTATTATGGTTGCCTCATATATTACAAATTGCTTTTTCTCTTGCTGCTTTCAGAATTCTCTCCTTATGTTTGGCAGCTGACAAAGTGACTGATGTGTATCTTGGAGTATGTCTATTAGGGGTTTTTTTCTGTTTGGAGTATGTTGCGCTTCTTGCACATGTATATTTATATCTTTCATAAGAGCTGGGAAATTTTTGGCCATTATTTCCTTGACTATTCTTTCTGCCCCTTTTTCCTTCTCTTCTCCTTCTGGAACACTGATGACACCTAAGTTTGTATGCTTTATGCTGTCACCAAATCCTGAGACACTGCTCAATTTTTCTATTCTTTTCTCTATCTGTTCTCCTGGCTGTATGATTTCAATTGTCCTGTCTTCTAGTTTATTGATTCTTTTTTCTGACTGTTCAAATCTGCTGTTGTATGCCTCTAATGTATTTTTAACCTCTACTATTGTGCTTTTCACCACCATAATTTCTGTTATGTTTCTTTTAATACTTTCTAATTCTTACTTATGCTTACACATTGTCTTCTTTATAGCTTTTATCTCTTTATGCATATTTTCCTTCATCTTGAATTGATGTAGAAGATTTGGTTGAACTTCTTTGATAAGTTGTCCAAATTCTGTATTTCCTCTGAATTTTTAATTTGTTCCATTGGCTGAGTCTTATCTTCTTATTTTTTAGTATGGCCTGTAATTTTTTGCTGATGTCTAGACATCTGATAATCTTTATGAGTTAACTCTGAAGGTCGGTTTCTCCTCCTTGTCTAGGGTTTTATGTTGATTGGCTTTGTTTTAAGTCTCTTCATTGATGTTTGTTCCAATTAATTCCAGACATTTAGTCTATTCTAGCCTGAGTTTGATCAGATTTTTTCAGCTTTCTTCATGTGATTCTTGCTCTTGTTATGCAGTACTATTTTTAAGATTGCATTATTTGTGTAATTGTTTCACCTCCCGGAGAAAATTTCCTATCCTCTGTTCTTTCTCCAGGACTCTTGTTCTGCTCTGTTTGTTTTTGTACAGACTTTCTCCCCAGATACTATGATTTGTTTAGATTTGCTTCTTCACTCAATGCACCATTTTCCTTTCATGTTTCAGTCTGGGACCCTCCAGTCTTATAGCAGTTCAGTTTACCCACCCTTCCTTTTTTTCCCTATGAGATTTTTCTGCCTCCAGTTTCTTCCCTATTAGGGTATCCCACCCTGGGAAACCAGATGGGGTCAATACAGAAAAGTCTTTGTGTTTAGGGAATCCTACCAATAGTAACTGGATTGAGTGAGTGTACCGCTTAGCCACCACTGTTCTGTGTGTTTCCCCCCTCTCATCCCAGAGGCCCTTTGCTATGCAGCACTCCTCAATGGTTTGCACTCTGCCCTGGATCTCTGTGGACTTGGGTCCCTATGCCTGGGTATTCATGAGGTTCCAACTTGCTGCTGTGAGTTCCTCTATAGTCTCAGTCCCCAGTGGGAAGGACCTGGATCACTGTCTCTGGAGAACTTCCAAGTTGTGTGGGATGTAGTGAGGGAGAGGGAAGAAGACTAGCTAGTCTGGGACAGAAGTTTCTTACCTGATATTTTCTCTTTCTTTGATTCAGTATTTGTGGTATCCTCTCCAGTCTCTATATACTCCAGAGTTCTAAGTAAGTAGAATTTGTCCCTATATTCGCTGAAATCTTTGGGGAAGTTTTTTTAGGAGATGTCTTACATCACTATGCTGATGACATCAATCCCATATTGAATCTTTGTACCTTTGTAAGTGGGTATGTTTAAGTCCACTAAGTGTAGGCCATTTGTAATGGGCTTAATTGTTGAAATGTCTTTTATTACTTCTGGCAATTACATCCCATTTGACAAATACCATGTGGAACAAATCCTCTGCTATAGAATGCATTATAGTGAGGTATCAGATGCATAGTTTAGATTCTTAGGAATGTTTGACATAAATAATGCTCTCAAAAAGATGATTCAAATGGTGTAAGATAGAAGGCACTGCTATATCAATTATTCTTCAATTTCCATATATCTGATTTGAGTATAGGATGTAATTAAATCAAGATACATTTTAAGTAATAAGTAAATAATAAGCAATGTAATAAGTAATAATATAAATGGAAATAAATATCAGTTTACTTGACAATAATTTAGGCCTGTCCATATCTGTTGGGAATCAAGTGATAACTTTTGGGTTTTGCCTTATGAAGTATGAGAGCATGAGAAAATTCATTTCAAAATGAATTATAACAGAATCATTATACAGATAAACCATTACTCACATATTATTTGTTGCTTCTGTGTATGGCTAACCAGATGAGAATTATGAAGAAAAGCAGGAAAGTTCTGAACACTTGGCATTTTCCCTTCCTTATGGAATTCATATTCCTTCTTCCTTTCTTATTTTATCATGGACTGGTGCTTCTTACAGTGTGCACGGACTCACCGTGTCTTGAATCATTAATCTAGTTTTAGGCTTTTCTCCCTTGGACAAAGCCTATGCTAACTGTTATCTTTCACTTTTTTGGGGGGGTGCAAGGTCTGGAAATTGAACCCTGGTCTCCTGCATGAAAGGCGAGCATTCTACCACTGAACCATCCGTGCACCCTATCTTTCACTTTTGATTGATAGGCAACTGGTGAGTATTTGTACAGGAGATATCAGCATTTGCTAATTTGTGAATGACTTCATTCATTTAAACTCATTGCACTTCAGAATGGTAGAGGCCAGAATCATTTCCAGAGGGTCTGATTTTTTTGAAGCTGGAATGGGGTACAGGAGGCAAACATTTAATAAACATGTTTCTGATATAGGTGTTCCTTACATTTTCATTAACACAAAGTTTATTTCAAGAATACAGGAATGGTCAAAAGAATGAGTGCCTTTTTAAAATTGTTTTGTAGGTATTAGTGAAGTAATACATGCTCATTATAGGACACTCAAATAACATAGAAGAGTGTAAAGTAATATAGTGAAATTTCATTGTTCTTTTTCCTCCCTCAATTCCTAGGAACTACTATTATCAGTTTATTATATATATGGCAAGAATTTATTTTTTGATGCATATACAATTACTGCACATATATAGCACCTCATTTATTTTACATAATTAAAAACATATTATATATAAACTATACATATCAGTTTTATATTTACTTGCTTTTTCACTTAGTAGTATATCCTTATGAAACACTGATTTTGGTATATTTTTCCTGTTGTTTCATATAAAGACTTGCATAGTATTTTTATAGAAATGAATATACCATTATTTTCTTAGAAGTTTCCTCATTGAAGGACATCTAGTCTGTTTCCAATTATATGCCATTTATCCTTTTTTAAAAAAATTTTATCTCTCTTCCTGCATGTGCCTCTGTTTTCTAAATTTTATAACTTTTCAAGATTTTTCTAGCTCCCTACTCTTTTCTTATTATTGTATATTTCTCATCTAGTTCCATGGCCTCAAATTTTTTCTATCCGATGACAACTTTAACATTTATATTTCTGTCTAAACCTCTCCTCTGAGCTCCATTGTTATTTAGCCATTTCTCTCACGGATATCTTGTCTTGGATATCTCAGTTATATCAAACTTGAATTGAATTATTTTGGTTTAAAATTGTACTCATGAAGGACATTTGTACCTCAGCCTTCCTCATATCAGTAAATGTCTCCATCATACACCAGGACTCCATACAGAAATTTAGGCATAATCGTCAATTATATCCTCTCCAACATTTCTTATCCTGTCTTCAGTCTAATGAATTGGTAAGTTTTATAGATTCTATTGGTATCATATATTTCATATTAGTTCACATATTTCTATTTCCACAGCCATCATCCAAGTTGAGGCCATCATCTCTTTTAGTCTCTCTCCATTGAGTACGATGCTGCCTACTATTTTTTATATATTCCCTTTATCATATTGAGGTAGTTACTTTGAGTCCTATCTTTTGGAGTGTTTTTATCAGAAAAGGAAGCTAAATTTTGTCGCATGCTTTTTCAGCATCACTCAAGATGATCATGTTATTTTTCTCTTTTGATTTGTTAATGTGCTGTATTACGTTAATTGGTTTTCTTTTATTGAGCCATCCTTGAATTCCTGGCATAAACCCCATTTGGTCATGGTGTATAATTCTTTTAATGTGTTGTTGGATTCGATTTAATAATATTTTATTGAGAATTTATGCATCTGTGTTCATTAGGGAGATTGGTCTGTAGTTTTCCTTTCTTATAGCATCTTTACCTGGTTTTGGTATTAAAATGATACTAGCATCATAAAATGAGTTAGGTAGAATTCCTTTTCCCTCAATGTTTTGGAAAAGTCTGAGCAGGATTGATGTGAAGTCATCTGGCCCTGGGCTTTTCTTTGTAGGAAAATTTTTGATCACTGATTGAATCTCTACTTGTGATTGGTTTGTTGAGATCGTCTATTTCTTCCTGAGTCAGTGTAGCTTGTTTGTGTGTCTCCAGGAATTTTTCCATTTCATCTAAGTTGTCTAGTTTGTTGGTGTACAGTTGTTCATAGTATCCTCTTATGATTTCTTTTATTTCTTCAGGGTCTGTGGTAACACAACCCTTCTCATTTCTGATTTTGTTTATTTGCATCCTCTCTAAATATCCAAGTTCATTACTCTCAAATTCTCCCTTCCATCCACAAAGAACACCTTTCTTCCAGTTTGGAATGACACATTCATTTCTATCTCAGCTCTCATCAGAGGTATCTTTAGAGTCCAGATTTCTACAAACAGTCTTTCAAAGCATTCTAGCCCTTTTCTATCAAACTCTTCAAAATTCTTCCAGAACCTTTCCCTTTTCCATTTAAAAAGTCATTCCAACATGTTTAATATTTGCAAACTGCAGCAGAACCCCACTTCTGTAGTACCCAAACTTGTTTTAGTTTGTAAACTGCCAGAATTAAAAATACTAGAGAGGGTAAGACTTTTAAAAAGGGAATTTAATATTACAAGTTTGTAGTTCAAAGCCTATGAAAATGTCCAAACTAAGGCATCCAGTTAAAGATATCTTTTTTTTTTTTAACATGGGCAGGCACCGGGAACTGAACCTGGGTCTCCAGGCATCGCAGGTGAGAACTCTGCCACTGTGACACTATTGTCCTGAAAGATACCTTAATTCACAAAAGGCCAACGTATATGGAACACCTGTGTCAGCTCGAAAGGCATGCTCATTCCATGCTGGTCCCTTGCCCTTGGGCTCTGTTGCTTTCAACTTCTGTTCCTGTGACTGTTCACTTTGCTTCTCCAGTATTGGCTTTCATCTCTTGGCTATCCTTGGCACTGTCCAGGGTCTGGCTTGCTTAATATCTAATGGCTACATCTGCTAGGCTCCAAGCATCTCCAAACATCTGTGTCTCTGTTATCCATGTGTTGGAATCTGTGTCAACTCTACTCTGAAGTTTCTGTTGGTCCTGCAAAACATTTCCTCTTTAAAGGGCCCCAATAAACTAATCAAGACCCACCCTGCATGGATGGAGTCACATCTCCATCTAATCAAAAGGTCACACCCACAATTGGGTATGCCACAGCTCTGTAGAGATAATCTAATCAAAAGTTTCTGCCTTACAGTGTTGAACTAGGATTAAAAGAAAAAAAATGCCCCCATAAGATTGGATCAGGATTAAAACATGGCTTTTCTGGGGTGCATAATATTTTCAAACTGGCATAGTCATGGTGCATACTTATTTTCAAACATTGTTGGATTTGATTTGCTAATATTTTGTTGGGGAAGTTTTCATGTATGCTCATGAGAGATATTGGTCTGTAGTTTTTATTAATAATAATGTGCAATGTGTTTGTTGTAAGGTAGTGCTGGCCTCATAGAATGAAGTGCTCCCTCTATTTCAATTTACTTTAAGAGGTTGTAAAGAATTGGTATAATTTCTTCTTTAAATGTTCGGTAGAATTCACCAGTGAAACCATCTGGGCCTTATGCTTTCTGTTTTGGAAGGCTATTAATTGTTGATTCAATATCTTTAATAGATATAGGCTTAATCAAATTATTTATCTCTATTTATGTGAGTTTTGGTGGATTGTGTCTTTCAACAAATTTGTCCCTTTCATTTAAGTTATCAGATTTGCAGCATAGGTATGCTCATAATATGCCTCTATTTTCATTTTCATGCTCATGGTATCTGCTGTGATGGGTCTTATTTCATTTATGATATTGGTCATTTGGTTTTCTCTTAGTTAACCTGGTTAGAGGTTTGTGAATTTTATTGAGCCTTTCAAAGATCCAGCTTTTCAATCTATTAATTTACTCTATTGTTTTTATGCTTTCAATTTCATTTTTTTCTTTTAAAAATTATTATTTTATTTATATTAGAGAAGTTCTAGGGTTACAGAAAAATCATGCAGAAAATACAGCATTCCCATACACACCTCCTATTATAACACCATGCATTAGTATGGTAAATATGTTACAATGGATTGAAGATTATCATTATTATTGTTGGTGGTGGTGGTATTCTATTAACTATAGTCCATGGCTTACATTAAGGTTCATTGTTTTTGTTGTACAACCTTGTTTTGTAGAAATTTTTATTCTAGTAATACATATAAAAGCTAAAACGTCCCCTTTTAACCACATTCAAGAGTATATTTCAGTGCTTTAATTACATCTACAATGTTGAGCAACCATCACCACCATCCATTACCAAAATACCCATCACCCCACATAGAAACTATGTACAATTTAAGCATTAACTCCCTTTGCCCTACCCCCATCCCAGGCCCTGATAACCTGTACTCTAGTTTGTGACTCCATGAATTTGCTTATTCTAATTGTTTCATAACAGGAAGATCATACAATATTTTTGTCCATCTGTATCTGGCTTATTTCATTCAACATGATACCTTCAAGGTTCATCCATGTTGTGGCACGCATCAGGACTTCATTCTTTTTTAAAACTGAATAATATTCCATTGTGTGCATAGACCACATTTTGTTTATTCCACTCATCTGTTAATGGACACTTGGGGTGCTTTCGTTTTGGCAAGTGTGAATAATGCTGCTATGAACATCAGTTTGCAAATATCTACTTAAGTCCTTGCTTACAATTCTTTTGGTTATAGACCTAGAATTGGGATTTCTGGGTTATATGATAATTCTATTAACTTTCTGAAGAATCCCCAAACTGTTTTCCACAACATATGCACCATTTTACATTACCACCAATGAATGATTGTTCCTATTCTCCACATCTCTTCAACACTTGAAATTTTCCATTTGTTAATAGTAGCTATATAGTGGGTGTGAAATTGTATCTTGCATTTTAATTTGCATTTCCCTAGTGACTAATGATGGTGAGCATATTTTCAAGTAGTTTTTGGCCATTAGTATATCTCCTTTGGAGAAATAATATTTTAAGTCTTTTGCCCATTTTGATTAGGTTGTTTTTTTTTTTTGTTGTTGTTGTTGTTGAGTTATAAGAATTTAAAAATATATATTGTGGATGTAAAACCCATATCAAATATGTGGTTTCCAGATATTTTATCCTATTCTGCAGGTTGTCTTTTTACTTTCATGATAGACTACTTTGAGGAACAAAATTTTAAATTTTGATGTGATCCCATTTATCTATTTTTCCTTTTGTTGCTTGAAATTTGAGTATATAGTCTAAGAAATTATTGTCTAACCCAAGGTCTAGAAGAGGCTTCCTTATGTTTTCTTCTAAGAATTTTATTGTTCTTCTTATAATTAGGTCTTTGATTAATTTTGAGTTGATTATTTGTCTATGGTGTGAGGTAGGGGTCCATCATGCAGGGGTCCCTACATTCTTTGGAAAGTGGATATCCAGTTTTCCCAGCACCATTTGTTGAAGAGACTATTCTTTTCCCCCATTGAGTGGACTTGTAACACTTGTGAGAAATCAACTGACCATACTCCCAACATCTACTCAACTGGGACAGAACAGTCTCTTCAGTAAATGATGTTGGGAGAACTGGATATCCATATCCAGAAGAATGAAAGAGTACTCCTATCTCACATCTTATACCAAAATTAACCTGAATGGACTATACTAAAGGCCTAAATATAACAGCTAGGACCATACAACTCCTAGAAGAAAATGTAGGGAAGCATCTTCAAGATCTTACAGTAGGAGGTGGTTTCTCAGACTTAACACCCAAAGCACAAGAAATGTAAAAAGCATAAATGGGACTGTGATGGTTTGAAGCTATATGTACAGAAAAGGTCATATTATTAAAGCTAATCCATTCCTATGGGTGTGGATCCATTGTAAATAGGATTTTTTTTAGTAGGATCTTATAAGAGGATAAAAGACAGAGAGAAGACACAGAAAAAAGTCCCATAGAAGCTGAGAGGGAAACAGCCAGAACTGGAAGCAGTGAAATCTGGGAGAGAAGTGAGAGACCAGAAGACATCACAATGTGCCTGGCTATGTAACAGGGGAGCTGAGAATCACTGGTAACTGGTCTTTGAGGAGGAAGTATCACCTTTGATTTGAACATTTTCACAGCCTTAGAACTATAAACTTGTAAGTCAATAAATCCCCATTGTAAAGTCCAGCCTATTTCTGGTATATTGCATTTCACCAGCTTTAACAGAGTAAAACAGCACCTTCTCAAACTGAAGACTTTTCTGCTTCAAAGGACTTTATTAAGAGGGTGAAAAGGCAGCTTACTCAAAGGGAGAAAACATTTGGAAACCACATAGCTGATAAGGATTTAATATCCAGAATATATAAAGAAATCCTACAACTAAACAATAAAAAGGCAAACAATCCAATTAAAAATTGGGCAAAATACTTGAATAGACATTTCTCCAAAGAAGATACACAAATGGCTAAAAATCACATGAAAAGATGTTCAACATCACTAGCTATTAGGGAAATGCAAATCAAAACCACAATGAGATATCATTTCATAGCTGCTAGAATGGCTGTTATTAAACAAACAGAAAAGTACAAGTGTTGGAGAGGATGTGGAGAATTAGGAACACTTATTCACTGCTGGTGGGATTGTACATGGTGCAATGTTGTGGAGGATGGTCTGATTGTTTCTCAGGAAGCGAAGTGTAGAGTTACCTTAAGACCTGGCAACCCCACTACTTGAGACATACCCAGAAGATTCCAAAGCTAGGACAAGAACAGATATTTGCACATCAAAGTCATTAGTGGCATTACTCACAATTGCCCAAAATGGAAGCAACTCAAATGTCCATTTACAGATGAATGGATAAACAAAATGTGGTATATACATGCAGTTGTAAGAAGGAATGAAGTCCTGATGCATGTGATAACATGGATGACCCTTGGGGATATTATGTTAAGTGTAATAAGTCTGACACAAAAGGACAAGCATAGTATGGTCTCAATAATATTAACTAATTATAATGAGCAAACCCATAGAATTAAAATCTAGATTGTAGGCTATCAGGGGATAGATTAGGTTTAGAGAATAGGGAGTTGATACCTAATTTGTTCAGAATTTCTATTTAGGTTGACTGTAATGTTTTGGAAATTGATGATGGTGAGGGTAGCACATTACTATGAGTGTAATTAACAGCACTGAATCATGGGTGAAGTTTAGGGTTGTGCATGTCACTAGAAGGAAAATTAGAGGATAAAACATGAGACTGTATAACATAATGGACCCTGTTGTGGACAGTAGGCTGTGATTAACTTTACAAATATAAGAATATTATCACATGAACTATAGAGAACATATGTCACTATTTTAAGGTGTTAATATTAGGGTACTAAATGGGAAAAACAACTAATGCAAATTATGGAATATAGTTAACAGCAACTTGTAGTATTTTTTCATAAATTGTAACAAAGTTACTATAGCAATGATAATGTCAATAATGGGTTGGTGTAAGGGATATGGGATTTTTCTTTTTGAAGCAATGAGGATATTCTCAAATTGTTTGTAGTGATGAATGCACAACTCTGATTATACAAAGAACTACTGATTGTACACTTTGGATAGATTGATTGGTGTGTGAATAAAACTATTTTAAAAAATCAATTGGCTATAAATGTGAAAGTTGATTTCCAAACACTCAATTCAAATCCATTGGCCTATATGTCTATTGAGCTTTTGGTGTAAATTATAAGAAACCATTGCATAACAGAATGTCCTGAAGATGTTTCCCTATGTTTTTTTGTTGCTGAGTTGTAAGATTTCCTAATACATTATGGATATTAAATCCTTATCAGATATGTGGTCTCCAAATATTTTATCCCATTGTGTAGGTTGTCTTTTTATTTTCATGATAAAGTCCTTTGATGCCTAAAAGTTTTTAACTTTGATGATATCTCATTTATCTATTTTTTTTTTCTATTGCCCCATCCATTTGGTGTAAAGTTTAAGAAACCATTGCCTGACACATGGTCCTGAAGATGTGTCAGTATGATTTTCTCTAGGTATTTGTAGTTCTGATTATTATATTTAGGTCTTTGATCCATTTTGAGTTGACTTTTTGCATATGGTGTGAGGTAGGGGTCCACCTTCACTCTTTTGAGGGTGGATATACAGTTTTCCTAGTATCATTTGTTGAAGAGACTATTCTTTCCCCATTGAGTGGACTTGTAACACTTGTGAGAAGTCAATTAGCCATACTCCCACATCCACTCAACTGGGACAGAATAGTCTCTTCAGTAAATGGTATTTGGAGAACTGGATATCCATATTCAAATGAATGAAAGAGGGGCATCTCACACCCTATTCAAAAATTAATTCAAAATGGGTCAAATTCACACCTGAATATGAGAGCCAATACCATACAACACTTAGAAGAAAATATAGTGAACCATCTTAAAGGTCTAGTGATAAATGGTAGTTTTCTAGACCTTATCTCCAAAGCACAAGAAAAAAAACAAAAGAAAAAAATAGATCAATGGGAATTCCTCAAAATTGAATATTTCACTCTTCAAATGACTGTCAAAAGGGTGAAAAGGCAGCTGACTTACTGGGAGAAAATATTTGGAAACCACATATCTGATAAAGTCTTGATATCCAGAATATATAAAGAAATCCTACAACTCAACAATAAAAAAATGAATAGCCTGATTGAAAAAATGGGCAGAAAACATGAACATTTTTCCAAATACAGAATACTAAAGATCACATGAAATGATGCTCAGCCTTATTAGCTGTATTAGTTTGTTAAGCTGCCAGAATGCAATATACCAGAAATGGAATGGCTTTTAAAAGGGGAATTTAATAAGTTACAAGTTTGCAGTTCAAAGGCCATGAAAATGTCTCAATTAAGGCACCAACAAGAGGTTACCTTCACTCAAGAAAGGCTGATGCCATCTGGAACACCTCTGTCAGCTGGGAAGGCATGTGGCTGCTATCTACTGGTCCCTTGCTACTGGTCCCTTTCAGGCTCTGTTCCTGTGGAGGTTCCTAACTTTGCTTCTCTGGGGCTGGCTGTCATCTCTTGGCTCCCCTTGGCTCTCTCCAGATTCTGGCTTGCTTAACATCTCATGGGAGGGCACATGGTGACATCTGCTGGGCTCCGAGCATTTCCAAACATCCATGTCTCTATTCTGAGCTCTCTCCAAAATGTTTCCTTTTTTAATTGACTCCAGTTAACTGAGTCATTTAAAATCAATAAAAAGATCCACCTGGAATGGATGGAGTCACATCTCCATCTAATCAGAAGGTCACACCCACAACTGGTGTGCCACATCTCTGTGGAAAACCATACAATATTGTCAGGATTAAAAGAAACAGCTGCCCCACAAGATTGGCTCAGGATTAAAACATAGCTTTTCTAGGGTACAAAATATTTTCAAGCCAGCACATTCTACCCTCGGGACCCCCTAAAAGATGTTTTTATTCCATATACAAAATACATTCACTCAATTACAATATCACAAAGGCCTTAAACCATTTCAGTAACAATACAAATATAATACAAAGTCAAAACAAATACAAAATCACATGAAAGTTAGTTTCGGGCATGTAATTCTTTTCCGGATTTGCACCTGTGAAACTCAGGACAAGTTATCCACTGCCAATATACAAAGGAGGGACAGTCATAAGCTACATGTTTCCATTGCTATGGGGAGAAACTGGAAGGAATGCAGGGGTCACCAGACTCAAAAAAGGTTCTAAAAACCTGCCAGGCAAACTCCATTGGATTTCAAAGTCTGAAAGTCATTTATCCTCAGGACTTTAGAAATAGAAGCCCCACCCTTTCCAAGGACCTATGCAGTGGCTTTGGTCTCCCCTCAAATACTGGGGTGTGTTACAACACTGGGGCTTACTGGGGGAACTACATTTTTTCTTGGCTCCAACCTCTCCATGCATCAGGGAAGCACCTGGGATCTCTGCCATCTCTGGGTCACACACTCAACCCCTCGAGAATGAGGGGGTGGCAGCCAGGCTCCCCCCAATCCCTGGTTTATATGCCCCACCTTCTCCAAGGCCTGAGGCAGCACAACTCTTCCTGAGCAACAAAGTAGAAGGCCTGCTCTCTGGTTCTGGGTCAAACTCACCCTCTCCCCTTGTATGAATGAGTCTGCTTTCCTGGCCCAAGATTTCCTGGCTCTGGACCTTAGATTCCATGATTCTAACTCTGAAGTCATTTTTCCTTCCATTGTACCTTTTCTGTTTCTTTTAGTCCAGATTTTCAGTGGGTCTGTTCATACAGATCTCACAAAAAAAGTGTTGATTTTCCATGTAGTAAACAAGGATCAAAGCCATTAGACAATAGGACTTACCACAAATCCAATCTTTTTCTTGCCTAACTGCTCTGTCTAGAACTTCCAGTACAATGTTGAATAACAGTGGTGACAGTGGGAATCCTTGTCTTGCTCTAGATATTAGAGGGAAGGCTTTTAGTCTTTCATCATTTGGTACAATGTTAAATGTGGGTTTTTCATGTAAGTCTTTTATCATGTTGAGGTAGTTTTCTGTATTTCTAGTTTTCTAAGTGTTTTTATCAAGAAAGTGTGTTGGATCTTGGCAAATGTCTTTTCTATAGCAATTGAGGTGATAATGTGTTTTGTTTCTTCTCCATCACTCTGTTAAAATGTGGTGTATTACATTAATTCATTTTCTTATGTTGAACCATGCTTCTGTACCTGGAATAAATCCCACTATGATTATTAGGTTCATGTGTCAACTTGGCCAGGTGATGGTACCCATTTGTCTGGTCAAGCAAGCACTGGCCTATTTCTTGCTGTGAGGGCATTTCATGGACTTAAATCATGAGCACATTGGTTGCATCCATGACTGATTACATCTGCAGTTGACAAGGGGAGTGTCTTCTGCAATGAGTGACCCTTAATCTAATCACCCAAAAGCTTCTAAGGAGAATTCAGAAGGCAGAATCTGTTTTTTCACTTCAGTCAGCCAGCCTCTCCTGGGGAGTTCAATGAGGACCTTCATTGGAGCTGCCAGCTTGCAGTCTTCCCTACAGCTTTTGGACTCTTGCATCCTCATGGTTGCATGAGACACTCTTATAAATCTTATATTTACAGATATCTCCTGTTGATACTGTTTCTCGAGAGAACCCTAATGAATACGCCACTTAATTATGGCATATAATTGCTTTAATGCACAGTTGGATTCAGTTTGCTAGCAATTTTGTGGGTATTTTTGAGTCCATATTCACAAGGGATATTGATCTGTAATTTTCTTTTCTTGTGATATCTTTACTTACTTTGATTTGAAGGTGATGTTGGCATCCTAGAATGAGTTAGGGAGTGTTATCTCCTCTGAAATTGTTAGGAAGAGTTTGAGAAAGATTGGTATGAATTCTTCTTGGAATGCTTGTTGAAGTACCCCTGTAAATCCATTAGGTCCTGGGCTTTCTTTGTTTGAGGTTTGTGATTACTGATTCAATCTCTTAACTCGTTATTAAGATGTTGAGATCTTCCATTTCTCCTTAAGTTAGGGTAGGTAGTTTTTTGTGTTTCTAGGAATTTGTCTTTTTCATCTAGGTTATTTAAATTGTTGGCATACACTTGTTTATAGTATTCTCTTATAATCCTTTTTATTTCTGTGGGATTGGTATTAATGTACCCCTGTTCAATTCTCATTTTAGTTATTTGTGTCCTGTATCTTTTTTCCTTTACCACTCTAGTTAAAAGTTTGTTAATTTCATTGATCTTATCAATGAACAAAATTTTCAGTTTTGTTAATTCTCACTATTTTTTATTCCCTATTTTGTTTATCTTTGCTCTAATCTTTGTTAATTCATTCCTTCTGCTTTCTTTGGGTTTAGCCTTCTTTTTCTAATCATCCAATTTTTGGTTAGATTTCTGATTTGAGATCTTTCTTAATTTAAGCATTTAGAATGATCGATTTCCCTCAGCACTGTTTTTGCTGTATCCCATAAATTTTGGCATTTTGTGTCTTCATTTTCATTCTCCTCAAGATATTTCCTAATTTCCCTTATGATTTCCCCTTTGTCTGATTGATTGTTTAAGAGTATGTTGCTTAATTTCCAAATATTTGTCAATTTTCCATTTCTCCTATTATTGATTTCTAGTTTCATTTTATTGTGTTCATAAAAGATACATTGGATGATTTCAATATTTTTTAGTTTATTGAGACTTGTTTTGTGACCCAAAATACAGTCTATCCTGGAGAATGATCTATGCACACTAGAGAAAAATGTTTATTTTGCTACTATTGGGTGAAATGTTCAATATATGCCCATAAGATGAGGTTGATTTAGGGTATGGCTCAAGTCTCTTCTATCATTGTTCTTCTGTCTAAGGGTTCTATCCATTATTGAAAATGCTGTATTTTGAAATCTCTTATTATAATATAGAACTGTTTATTTCTCCCTATAGATCTGTCAATATTTGCTTCATATAGTTTTGGGGCTCTCTCATTAAGTACAAATATATTTATAAATATTAGGTCTTCTTTTTGACTGACCCCTTTATCATTTTATAGTGACTTTCTTTTCCCCTCTTACAATTTTTTACTTGTCTACTTTTCACCCTCAATTCTTGTGTTAATTCTTACTTTCATAGTTATTTTATTTTTTGTAGTGTACCGTTTTGAATCCTTTCTCATTTCTTTCTGAATATATTTTTCATTATTTTCTTTGCTGGTTATCATAGGGTTAAAATTTCACTTCCTAAATCTGTAACAATCATATTTTATTTGATACCACCTTGAGTTCTTTAGCATACACACACACTGTTTCTACCCCTCCATCCTACCACCTTTTTGATGTACTTGTACAAATTCTATCTTTATACATTTTATGTCTAAAACCTTAAATTTACCATTAATTTTTATGACTTTCATTTTAAAATGTGTGAGACATAGGAAATGGAGTTACATTTCCAAAATACAAAATAATTAACCATATGGTTACCATTATCAGAAGTCTTCATTTCTTGTGTGACTTCATACAAGTAGTCCTGTGCCCTAGGCTGTTTGACATATTTGTTTCTCAAAGAGCCCTAGCTGCCTGCAAGCCACAGTTTGTCTCTGTCTTCAGGACTAACTCTGGGAGGGTGAGCCCAAGACAAGTTTCCTGGCTCAATCCTTCAGACTTCCACCCAGTAGATTTGCACAGACATACATACACCCAAGTATGCACATAGGGGCCACTCTTCTCCCTTTGGAACAGGGCCAAGCACCCACAATGGCAGTGCTGTCTGACTCCATACTACATGAGGAAGGGAATGGGGATGGGGACAGCAAGGATGTCAGGAGCTTCTCCTATGGTTTGAAGCTCTGTTTTCTTGATTTGGCCCTCACCCAATACTGCTGTAGTTTTGAGGAAGGGTGCTGTCTTTCAGATTCCACTGCCAATTTTGCCTGGAACAATGGCTGCCCTCAGAGCTGGCCCCAGTAATATTAAGTCACTGATCAAAAATAGAGCCTAGTTAAAAAAAAAAAAAGTAGTGCCTAGTGATCAGACCACACACTCCTAAAGTTTGGAAGACTAGCTTCTTATAGTCCACCCTGGTACCAGCAAGCTGTACCAGGGGCCCAGGCTACCGTCCCCACTGCTGTTTGCATGAGAATGGGGGATAGAGGATAGTAGCTGCTGCAGGAGACTGAAATCCATCAATATTTACTATAACTTATGAGCTTCTTCCCCTAGTTCTTCCTTGGATGCTTCACAATGTTACACTGGAATCTTGAGTTTCAAAATTGTTCATTCAGAAAGTTTTTGCCAGTTCCTTAGTTGTTTTGATAGAGGGTCTGATTCCTGGAGCTTCCAACTCCATTATATTCCCACAATCCTCTCTCAATTTCCTTTATTTCTGCTCTAATTTTTATTTCTTTTTCTTGCCAACCAAATTTAGATTTTAAATAAAATAATAAAATGTAAATAAAATAATAAAATGTAAATACATTTATTTATCTAGTTCCCTAAGGTGGAAGCTTAGATTATTGATTTTACATATTTCCTCTTTCCTAATACATACATTCAATGCTTTAATTTTCCCTCTAAGCGCCACTTTTGTTGCATCTCACAATTTTTGATAGTGTGTATTTTAATTTTCATTTAGTCCAAAACTTTTTTTAAAATTTTCTCTTGATACTTCTTCTTTGATGGATGTGTTACTTAGAAATGTGTTGATAATCTACAAACATTTTGGGATTTTCTAGTTATTTTCTTGTTATTGATTTTTAGTTTAGCTCCATTTTGGTCTGAGAA
Organism: Myrmecophaga tridactyla; assembly: GCA_004026745.1. NCBI lineage: Eukaryota > Metazoa > Chordata > Mammalia > Pilosa > Myrmecophagidae > Myrmecophaga > Myrmecophaga tridactyla. Next base: position 109,545 of record PVIY010002285.1, on the reverse strand, counting down.
CATAGTTTGTATGATTTCATTCTTTGAAATTTGATAAGGTGTGTTTTCTGGCCCAGGTTGTGGCCTTTTTTTGGTTAATATTCCATTTGAGCTTGAGCAGAATTCCATGTGACATTGAGCTGCTATTGTTGAATGAAATATTCTATAAATGTCAATTTGATCCTGTTGATTGGAGGTGCTGTTCTGTGTCAACTCTATCATTACTGACTTTCTGCCTGCTATCTAGATCTTTAATTATTGGTAGTGGGTGTTGAAATCTCCAATCGTAATAGTGGATTTTCCTATTTCTCCTTGCAGTTCTATTAGTTTTTACCTCATGTGTTTTACTTTTTGTTGTTAAATGCAAGCACAGTAAGGACTGTTATGTCTTTTTGGAGAATTGATTCCTTTGTCATTATGTAATGTTCTTTTTTAACTTTGATCATTTTTCTTGCTCTAAAATCTGCTTTGTCTGAATTTAATATAGCTACCTTATTTATTTTGATTAGTATTAGTATGCTGTATCTTTCTCCATCCCTTTACTTTCTTTAAAATGCAAATTTTTTGAGATATATTCACACACCATACAATCCATCCAAAATATACTATCGATAGTTCACAGTATCATCACATAGCTGTGCATTCACAACCAAAGTCAATTTTAGAACATTTTCATTACTCCAGTAAAAAAATAAAAATGAAAAAAGAAAACCCAAAACATCCCATACCATTCCCTCCTTTATTATTGACCCTTATATTGGTGTGGTACATTTGTTGCTGTTGATGAAAGAATGTTAAGACATTACTGTTAACTATAGTCCACAGTTTGTAATAGGTACATTTTTCCCATTTACCTGTCTAATATTAACTCTTAGTAATAGTGTCATACATTTGTTGTAGTTCATGAAAGAGCTTTTTAATATTTATACAGTTAATCACCATTACTGTTTACCACGAGATTCATTGTGTTATACATTCCCATGTTTTAACCTTCGGCTTTCCTTCTGGTGACATACATGACTGTAAATGCTCCCTTTCCACTACATTCACCCTCAATTCAGCACTGATAATTATAATCACAATAACATGGTACCATCACCCCTATCCATTTCTAAACATTTAAGCTTGACCTAGTCAAAAAATTTGCATATATTACACAACTGTTTTACATTCTTCATTTTCATTCTACAGTCATCTTTTGGCAATTGTGAATAATGCCGGCATGAATATCAGTGTGCAAATGTCTGTTCACATCACTGCTTTTAGATCTTCTTGGCATATACCAAGTAGTGGCTTTAAGGCAACTCTATAATTAGCTTCCTGAGGAAATGCCAAACCATTCTCCACAGCAGCTATACCATTTTACATTCCCATTAGCAGTGAATAAGTGTTCCTAATTCTCCACATTCTCTCCCACACTTGTAGCTTTCTGTTTGTTTAATAGTGGCCATTCTGATGGGTATGAAATGATATCTCATTGTGGGTTTGATTTGCATTTCCCTAATAGCTAGTGATATTGAGCATCTTTTCATGTGCTTTTTAGCCATTTGTATTTCCTCTTTGGAGAAATATCTATTCAAGTTTTTCCCACTTTTTAATTGAGTTGTTTGTCTTTTTATTTCTTGAGTTGTAAGATTTCTTTATATATTCTGGATATTAAACCCTTATCAGCTATGTGGCTTCCAAATGTTTTCTCCCATTGAGTAGGTTGTTTTTTCACTTTTGTGCCAAAGACCTTTGAGGCACAAAACTTTTTTAATTTTGATGAGGTCCTATCTATTTTTCCTTTTGTTGCTTGTGCTTTAATTGTAAGGTCTAAGAAATTACCACCTATCACTAGACCTTGAAGATGTTTCCCTACATTTTCTTCTAGGAGTTTTATGGTACTGGTTCTTATATTTAGGTCTTTGATCCATTTTGAGTTAATTTTTGTATATAGTTCAATTTTTTGAATATGTGTATCTAGTTCTCCCAGCACCATTTATTGAAGAGAATGTTTTGTCTCAATCGAGTGGACTTGGGAACCTTATTAAAAGTCAGTTGAGGGATGCTCGGAGTGGCGCTGACCTATGCAGGGTGGCCAGGGAGTCACACCCTGTGGTTTATGTGGTAAATGAGCTTCTTGACACAGACAAGAATTATAGAATGATGGCTTCATTCCAGCATGCCAATAGTCATGACAAAGTAAGGAGAATAGTTGCAGAGGAGGGTTGTACAGCAAGAAACTGAATAGCTTGGAGTGCTTCACTAGAAAACATAGATGATGATGGCAAATCTAAATGTCAAACTGGTGGAAAACCAAAGAGAACAATTCAGAGCACTCACAAAACTACCAAGCAGAACACTGCAGTACACTGTAAAATAACATCATCTATAATGGGAGATAAACACTTTGATAAAGTCCTCTAAAATAAGACATGCTTGGAAAATTGATCTAAGAGCTCTATACAGGGCATTTCTTTTTGACAATCTTTGGTGGGCATTAGATGAAATTTGTGTAACTTGTGAATCAGATCAGAGTGGTGTGGAATGTAAGGAGGTGCTAATGATGCTGGATAACTATGTAAGAGATTTCAAAGCATTGATTGACTGGATTCAACTTCAGGAGAAACGAGAGAAGACAGATGCCCAAAATAGACCAATTTCATCGGCATGGGAAGTAAAGAAGATGTCTTCAGGACATCAAGTGATTCCAAGTCCATCTACAGATGGAATAAGTGTAACATCAAAAGCAAGAAGATGCTTAAATTTTGGGGGTTCACCAGGTACTGTGGCTGCCCCTCATCTGGCTTCCACTGCTGTCAGTTGGGCCAACGAGGTAAAGGCTCATACAAGCTCTTCTGCTTCTTCTGACGTAGCAGCTTGCCCACCGATGACGATGCAGAAGACCTCTCACAAAAATGGCAAGTGACTTTGAATTAACATTTTTGTGTGGTAGACAGATCAATATTTATTTATTTATTTAAAAATTGGAAATATATAGAATTATATATTTTATTTTTTGTATCATCTATATACTATTAATTTATCTTCAGTAAAATTAAAGTCTTAAAAGATACTTTTTAACTCTGTATGAAACCTATGAACATCATGCTAGTCTCAGGCTCACCTTGTTTAAAATTGAAGGATAATGATTTCATTTGCCAATTAATTTATAAGAATGTTAAAATTCTTTTGACTTCAAGAATAAAAAATAGTCTAGTCTGTTCAATAGGTACTATACACTTTTAAGAAGCCTATTACTACTTCATTTGGTTAGTAATCGATTATTATTTTGGTACAGGAAAATAATATTTGAGGGTTATCTTTGTTCACATATCTCCTTTCTATACCATCAGAATAATTAAGGAGCTATTATTTTGAGGATCCACCACCAGGAACAATTGACCTTATGAGAATATCCTTCCTAAAATGTTTTTATTTAGCAATCCAGAGTGGGATTTTAATACATTTATAGAGGCTTGAATTTTAGAATAGTAATAAGTAATACTGAGTTTTTGGTACTTATGAGTTAAGGAACAATTTCAGACAGAAATACCGTATTTGAACTTTATGATTCTGAAAAAGTATTTAATTGGAAATTACAAAGGCATTTTATCTTTTCTTTATGGAAATGTATTTTGTTTGGTTGTTTTGTATTTTGTTTATTTCTATTTTGGTCTCATTAGGTGTTCTAGTTTGCTAGCTGCCAGAGTGCAATATACCAGAAACTGAATGACTCTTAAAAAGGGGAATTTAATAAGTTGCTAGTTTACAGTTCTAAGGCTGAGAAAATGTCTCAACTAAAGCAAGTCTATAGAAATGTCCAATCTAAGGCCTCCAGGGAAAGAGACCTTGGTTCAAGAAGGCTGATGAAGTTCAGGGTTTCTCTCCCAAGTGAGAAGGCATGTGGTGAACACAGTCATGGTTTCTCTCTCTGCTGGAAGGGCACATGGCGAACACGGCATCATCTGCTAGCTTCCTTTCCTGGCTTCCTATTTCATGAGGCTCCCTGGTAGTCATTTTTTTTCTTCATCTCCAAAGCGCTGGCTAGTGGACTCTCTGCTTTGTGGTACTGCAGCATTCTCTGCTCTCTCTGCATCTCCTTCATTCTCCAAAATGTTTCCTCTTTTATAGAACTCCAGAAACTCCACCCAATTGGGTGGAGACATGTTGTCACCTAATCCAGTTTAGCAACCACTCTTGATTAAATCACATCTCTGGGGAGATGATCTAATTATAGTCTCAAACATACAGTATTGAATAGGATTATTCTGCCTTTATGAAATGGGATTTTGATTAAACATGGCTTTTCTAGGGTACATACATCCTTTCAAACCAGCACATTAGGTTATATTGGCTTATTTCGAATAATATTCCTTAATTTTACCCAATGTATTTCCCTTTGTTTCTCTGTCAGACTGACTAGTATAAAATGGAGAGAACAAATAGTAATTTATATTAGACTATCATAAGTCATAATGTATGTTATAAACTCTAAAAGACCATGAAGGGTAAGAGAATTTATAAGTATTTATAAATTTATAAGTATTTATCTAACAAAGGGATAAATAAAATAATAATAAATTTTGATTATTCCAAAACAAGGTAAGAAAGAAGAAAAGCAAAACACAAAACAGATAAAACACATAGTAAACAAATCATAAGATAGTAGATATAAAGAAAAATATGTCATCTTACATTAAATGTAATGTAACATTAAATAGTCAGTTGCAAACCAAAGATTATAAGATGACATTTAAAAAAAATTCTGACTATATGCTGCTTACAAGAAAAAAACACCTTAAATACGAGGACATAGAAAGATCAAAAGAAAAGATATTTCATGCATGTCCTATTAAAATCAAAGCTGTTGTCACTCTTCTATCAGACAAAGTAGACAAAGTAGGCAAGGAGCATTTTAAAGAGGGATGTTTCTTAATGATTTAAAGGTACATTCAACAGATAAGATAATTTTTGATTTATATGTATCTAATACATGACTTCAACATATATAAAGCAAAATTTAACTGAACTGAAAGGCAAAATTGACAAATCTCTATGCTCATGCTGGAAACCTTAATGTACCATTCTCAATAAGTGTGAGAAGAAGTAACTAAAAATCAGTAAAAATATATGTGAACAAACTGATTAATGCGCTTGGCATAATTGATATCTAATGATAATAATGCATATTCTTTTCCATACTTTTTCCTTTAGTCCATCTTTCTGGATCCTTTTTACTGATACATCTTGCAGTCCACTTATCTTCCATTCTGCTGCATCTAATTTGATATTAAACTCATGTCAAATTTCTAATTTCAGTTATGTATTTGTTCTACGATTTCCTTTCGATCATTAAAATAACAAATTCCTGGTATCTTCAGGAAAAAAAATCAATTGCCCAGCAGTCAAGAAGGAGGCATGGACTCTATGCCCTAGCCCCAGCTTGCAATGCTGCCTAGGGCATCCTGGGGGCTGTGGGAACACTTCTGATAGGTGCTACAAGACCTGTGGCAAAGGCAAGAATGACTGTGATGAGGAGTTCCAGTACTGACTCTCCAAAATCTGCTAAGTGTGCAGAAAACACTAGGACTAGCTCAGCATGTTCAGGCATGTGAAACAGCAGTGGAGCTCTTGTTTGACAGTGTTATACGTTTAGGCTGTAAATCATACTTGGACAGCCAAAGAACTGCATGCAGGTGTGTTATGAAGTAAAAAACAACCTCTGAAGATGTTGACAGCTGGTAACAGCAGATGAGGACAGGAAAACATAACCTCAGGAGAAGAACTGACATTTTTACAGCATAAAGCTCCATTATTTTGTGAAAGGATTATTTTAAGAACTTACAAGTCTTTATATTTTGACAGTAAAACCTACACTAAAAAAAGACAGGGACTGGCAAGGAGTTATGCCTTCCCTTCCAGATAACTTCCTGGGTGACACTGCCTTAGTAGCCAAATTTTCTTGACCCATCCCAGAAAGAGGTGTGTGTTAAGAGGGGAGACTTTTTGAAAAGAGGGTCTGCAACTCAGTAATTGCAACTATATTTACAAAAAAGGGGTCAAATGTAAAAGTTCATTGTAAGATATGTCCAACATTATCTTATTTGAAAATATGGGAAAATCCTCTCTTTTATTTATTGTGGATTTTCACATGCTTACACATTTATGCCTGGAAGGATCTGACTTCATTTTTTCTCTACTTTAATTGCACATAATATACTATTTCTTTATAACCCATTTACCATATGAATATGTCATGTTTCTATTAAATAGAAGGATGAATTACACAGACAAGGTTTCCATGTGTGTTTCTCTTGTAAACTTGAACCATCAGATGGTAACCTCTCAGGGAGCAAAACCAGGACATATATGTATTATATAATATGCATAGAAGATGATGTGAACTAGATTCAGAAGTACAGCCTCCCCCATTTTATGAAAAATAGATGTCAGATCTATTTTTTTCCCTCTTTTTAACCTTTTAGTTACTCTTACTAAACTCCTCATTTCTGTACCCTCACCCAGGCCTCCCTCTCTCCTGTCTTTTCTTTTCAGCTGGCCAATCTCCCTTTAGTAGTTCTTGTTGGGTAGGTCTCTTGTTAACAAAACCTGTCAGCTTCTGTTTATCTGTGAATATTTTAAACTCCCCCTCATGTTTGAAGGACAGCTTTGCTGGATAGATTATTTTTGGCTGACAACTTTTCTCTTTCAGTATCTTAAATTTATTGTACCACTTTCTTGTCACCGCCATGGTTTCTGATGAGAAATCAGCACTTAGTCTTAAGTGGCTTCCCTTATATGTGGTGAATTACTTTTCTCTTCCTATTTTCAGAATTTTCTCCTCTCTGGTGTTTGATAGTCTGATTAGTATGTGTCTTGGAGTAAGTCTGCTCAGATTTATTCTGTTTGAACTTCTTGGATTTGCATATTTATGTCTTTTTTAAGGTTTGGGAATTTTTCAGCCATTATTTCCTTGAATATACTTCCTCATCCTTCTCTCTTATCTTCTCATTCTGGGACACCCATAATGTATATATTTGTGTGTGTGTTGTGCTGTCAGTCATTTCTTTGAGACCCTGGTCAATTTTTCCAGTTTTTTTTTTTCCTCCATTTGCTCTTTTGTCAGGTTGAATTCAGTTACTCTAGCTTCTAGCCCACTGATCCTTTCTTCTGTCTCTTCAAATCTGCTGCTGTGTGTCTCTAGTATATTTTTTTAATTTCATTTACAATGTCTTTCATTTCCATTATGTCTGTTTTTTTTAATCTATTCTTTCAAATTCTTCTTTATGGTCTACTAGTGTCTTCTTAATAATTTTTATCTCTTTATTCATATTTTCCTTCATCTTTGAATTGGTTTAGGAGATTCGTTTGAACCATCTTTAATTAGTTTTCCAAATTCTGTTTCTCCTCTGACTTGTTAATTTATTCTGTTCAGCCTTATATTCCTGCATTTTAGTATGCCATGTGATATTTTTGCTGATCTTTGGTCATCTGATTATACTAATGGGTCTATTCTGAAGGTTATTTCCTCTCTATTGTCTAGGAGTTAGTTGTCTCCTGTGTCACTAGGGCACTGCTTTGACAGTTGTATCATCAGAATTTCCCAGCCAAAACATGGCTGGGTAACTGCAGGGAGTGTAGACTAGCTCCAATGGGCCTGGGATAGAGTGTGGAGAGGATTTAAAAGGCCCTACTTTTTAACCCCTGCACTTTCCAGCCTGCCAAACAGATGGTGCCCTTCAGTTTCTTATTCATCCTTAGAAGATATTTAACTCATGGACCCTAGCACTGTCTGACTGAGCAGGATTGAAACTGTGAGGTTCCTGCACTCTCACTTTGCCAACCAATATCTGGCTCAGTGTTGGGCTATGTGCCCCTCCATGCTTGGGGTGGGGGACTCCTGCAGCTGCCACAGTCAGGAACCTTCCCCCAGGCAAGGACTGACCATCCCTCCACTGCCCTTAAGGATGGGGGGTGGGTGCCAGGAGCAATGGGAAGAATTACCTTCTTTGCCTGTATTTTCTCATTCCTTTTCTACCACACTTGTCTGGGCTTTGAAATGTCCTCCCCTTTCTCCTGGGTCTTCAAAGAGTTGACTTAGTTTTTTTCCTGGCTACTTGCTGCTTTGGGGAAAGAAGTATATTCTGCCATTCCCTCCCTAATTCTCCATTTTGGAAACTCCTCCTTGGTACCTTTTTGTATTCAGCTTTCCCCAGTGGCTTGAGTCCCCTGCCATTGGCCCTTGTAGAATTGGGTCTTTGTGTCAGGATATAAGTGGAGATCTATCTCACTGCTGTGAGAGATTTTACAGTCTGTCTCCCTGGTCAGAAGTAGGAGGGAACCCAGCTGTTGCCTCTGGGTATGTCCCAAGCTGCACAGGACCAAGTGAATGGAAGGGAAGAGGACTGGCTGTTTCAGGATGGAAGTTTCCTGCCTGATATTTTTCTTTCTTTTCAGCATTTGTTGGCTTGTTCTTCATTCTTTACCTTCCTCTAGAGTTCTAAGCAATTGAGATTTGTCCTTTTTTGTTGCTGTATCTCTGGGGAGAGGTATTCAGCAGATGTTTCACATTGTCATTTTGATGACATCACCAATATCCCTTTACTTTTAATGTATTGGTATCTTTATATTTAAAGTGGGTTTCTTGTAGATATATATGGTTGGGTCTTGTTTTTATACCCACTCTGATAGTCTTATACTTTTAATTGGTGTGTTCTAGTTTGCTAGCTGCCGGAATGCAATATACCAGAAACGGAATGGCTTTTAACAAGGGGAATTTAATGAGTTGCTAGTTTACAGTTCTAAGGCCAAGAAAATGTCCCAATTAAAACAAGTCTATAGAAGTGACCAATCAAAGGCATCCAGAGAAAGATACCTTGGTTCAAGAAGGCCGATGAAGTTCAGGGTTTCTCTCTCAAGTGAGAAGGCACATGGCGAACACAGTCAGGGCTTCTCTCAGCTGGAAGGGCACATGGCGAATACGGCGTCATCTGCTAACTTTCTCTCCTGGCTTCTGGTTTCAAGAAGCTCCCCGGGAGGCGTCTTCCTTCTTTATCTCCAAAGGTCGCTGGCTGGTGGACTCTCTGCTTCGTAGTGTCACTCTCTCTAAATCTCTCATTCTCCAAAATGTTTCCTCTTTTATAGGACTCCAATAAACCAATCCAGATCCACCCAAATGGGTGGAGAAATGTCATCTCCTAATCCAGTTTAACAACCACTCTTAACTAAATCACATCACCCAGGGAGATGATCTCATTACAGTTTCAAACATACAGTATTGAATCGAGACTATTCTACCTTTACGAAATGGGATTTATATTAAAACATGGCTTTTCTTAGGGGGCATACTTTGTTTCAAACCAGCACATGGTGTATTCTGACTATTCACATTAAAAGTGATTATTTATATAGTTGGATTAATATCTACCATATTTGTAACTTTTTTCCTATTTCTTGGCCTTGCTTATTGTCTATTTTCATTCTGATTTTTCCTTTCTGGTTTTAACTGAGCATTTTATGTCATTCCATTTTATCTTCTTTCCATAATAATTGCAATTATTTTTAAAAATTCTTTTTGTGGTTGCAATATAGAATTTTCAATATACATTTACAACTAATATATGCTCACTTTCAGATAACATAAAACTTCCCATGTAGAGCATGTACCTAATAATAGAGTATTCCCAATTCTTCTTTCCTATAACTAATAAATCATTGGTGCCATTCATTTCACTTATCCATAAGCTATAGTCATCAAATATATTTTTGCTGTTATTTTGAACAGTTATCTGTTAAATCAGTTAAGAAAAAGAAAAAGAAAAGATTTTATTTCCTCTTCATTTGTTCCTTCTCAAACTCTCTTCTTTTCCTTATGGATGTCTGAGCTCCTGACCAATATCATTTACCTTCTTTCTGAAGAATATCTTTTAACCTTTCTTGTAAGACAGATATAAACTGATGATAAAAATCTCTCTCAATTTTTTTTTCTGAGAAAATCTTTATCTTTCATTTTTGAAGATAATTTTGCTGGAAACTGAACTCTAGGTTGGTGGGTTTTTATTTCAACATTTTAAATATTTCACTTTACTGTATTCTTGCTTGTATTACTTCTGAAGAGAAGTCTGATACAATTCTTGTCCTTATTCCTCTGTAGGCAATGTGTTTTCTTCCCCTATGACTTCTTTCAAGATTTTCTCTGTCTTTGATTTTCTACAGCTGAATATGAAAGGCCTAGATGTAGATTTCTTTTGTATTTATTCTATTTGATATTCTTTGCACTTTCTTAATCTGTGGTTTGCTGTCTCATTACTTTTGGAACATTGTTGGCCATTAGTGCTTCAACTATTTCTTGTTCCTTTCTTCTCCTATTGATTGTCCCATTATGCACAAGTTCAACTTTTTGTAATTATATTACAATTCTTAAATAGTCTGTTCTGTCCTTTTTATTCTTTTTCTCTCTTTGCATTTCAATTTTAAGTTTCTATTGACATTTCTTGAAGTTTACTGGTAATTTCTTTGGCTGTATATGGTTCTGGTGAGCTCATCAAAGGTATTCTTCATTTCTGTTATAGGGTTTTTTATTTCTGGCATTTACTTTTGATTCTTTTAGAATTTCCACTGCTCTAGTTACATTATCCATCTGTTTTTGCATGCTGTCCATTCTTTCCATTTCAGCCCTTAGCATATTAATCATAGTTATTTTAAATTTCTGGTATGATAATTCCAAAATCTCTTCCAAGTCTGGTGTTGATGCTTGTCCTTTCTCTTCAGATTGTGTTTTAGTCTTTTAGCATGAATGGTAATTTTTCTTGAAAGATAGTCATCTTTCCTTTATCTTATCAGATAAAGGAAACTGAGGTAAGTAGGCCTTTAGTGTGAAGTTTTGTGTTAGCTGACTAGAAGTCAAGCTATATTTACTGTTTGCTATAGCTACAGGTGTGCCAGTTTGAAAGGATGTATGTACCTGAGAAAAGTCATGTTTTAATCCTAATCCCATTTTGTAAAGGCAGCCATTTCTTCTAATCCCTATTCAGTACTGTATGCTTGAAACTGTAATTAGATTATCTCCCTGGAGATGTGACTCAATCAAGAGTGGTTGCTAAACTGGATTAGGTGGAAATGTGTCTCCACCATTCCAGGTGAGTCTTGATTACTTTACTGGAATCCTATAAAAGAGGAAACATTTTGGAGAAAGGAGGAGATTCTGAGAGAGGAGAACGAGAAGCAGAGAGTCTACCAGAAAGTGACCTTTGAAGACTAAGAAGGAAAATGCCTCCGAGAGAGCTTCATGAAACAGAAAGCCAGGAGAGGAAGCTAGCAGATGACACTGTGTTCACCACATGCCTTTCCAGCTGAGAGAGAAACCCTGACTGTGTTCACCATGTGTCTTTCCACTTGAGAGAGAAACCCTGAACTTTATTGACCTTCTTGAATCAAGGCATCTTTCCCTGGATGCCTTAGATTGGATATTTCTATAGACTTGCTTTAATTGGGACATTTTCTTGGCCTTAGAACTGTAAACTAGCAACTCATTAAACATCCCTTTTTAAAAGCTACTCTATTTCTGGTATATTGCATTCCGGTATCTAGCAAACTAGAATACCAGGGATCTGATGTTTTGGTCTCCCCTGTTGTCTTTGGGTTTCTTTAGCATCTCCTTCTTAAACAGGGCCTGAGCCTTGCATTTCTGTTCAGCTCTAACTCCCTATTAATATATGGGAGCACTATCTATATAGTGGTAAGATGTGTGTGTGTGTAACCATTCTATAATCCTATGACCAGGTTTCTTTTAGTAAGCCTGGGTCCCTGGGCTCTGACCTTCATGAGTGCTTCTCAGGTTTTATTTTTTCTACCGTTAGGTGAGACAGGAAGGCTAGAGGGGCTAGAGTTGGGTATTTCTCTTCCAAAGTCAGTTATGTTCTGGTAAAACCCATGCTGGTTAGGCTCTGATAAAAGTTTTCCTTGAAGGCAGCAATTCATTCAGGAGAACAGAGTACTCTGAGAGTATGACAAAATGGTTAATTTCCCCCTCCTCTTGCCAGAGGCTCAGAGGATTTTTCTCCAATCTTGTGCAACTCCTGGAGGTAACACTCTCAAAAGTATGGGGTCTCCAAAGGCTGGGTCTCCAGAGTTTTTATTTCTCAGGCTAGCCTACGCTCAGCCTCTGGCAATTTGTTCATTACTCTTTAAGTATTTCTACTAGATACTGGGTCCCATTCTGGTTTCTGCTCCAAGTAAGCTGTGCTTTCCAATCTGCCTATCTCTCCAGTTTTGGGGGCAGTGATTTGCCCTGTGACCTTAATTTTCTGATGGCTCTAAAAAAAGTTATTAATTTCTACCTTTTCATATTTTTGTTGTTACTGTTATTGTTGTGAAGATGACACTGACACTTCCAAGCTCTTTACATGCTGACCAGCAGGGCTTGTTTTTTGTGTGTGTTTGTGTGTGTTTTTTAAAATACCTTGCTTGAAGTGAATGCCCATAGCTAGAATCTTCTATTTGTCTCACTGGTTTGAAATTCTTAGTATTTCAAAGCCATGAGTTAAAAAATGTCAACATCCCTTGTTTTTAGGTAAAGGATAAATCTGTTTTAATAAATAAGACAGGCAAAAATGTATTTTAAATAAATTGTACAAACATAGATAGTTGATATCTTTTACTGCTTCATCATGATTATTTTGTGCATTAGATTTTTACAGGTTAAGGAAAGTATGGAATGTTCTGATGCTTTTGGATGTGAGTGGGTTTGTCTGTGGAGGCCAGAAGCTACAGATATTCAAAGAACTCTGATTCAGTAAGTAATATTTATCGTGGTTAAATTAGCTGATGAACATTTCTTCCTTTGTTCATTTTGAGACAGAATTTGGGAAAGGTCCAGGTTTTCTAGTGACTCATGCAAAGTTGTTCTGACAGTGAATCATCTTTGGGTGACTTTACTAATCAATGTAGACGAATTAAGAAGAAACACCAAACCAGCTGTTCTTGGGCACCTGATCAAATGGAGTCTGGTCAACATCTGTGCCTCAAGGCTGGCAGTGTGAGGGGCTACATCAGAGGAGATGCTTTTCTGAGTGGCATAATTGCTAATAATCGAAATGACTTCCAAATGAAACCCACTTTCTTCATGACCATCATTTTATGACCTTGTTTTTTCTAAATAAATAAATGAGAAATTACCAGTATTTATATTTACTACTGTTTAACAATTGTAGAATGGACTGGCATGAGGCCAGTGAAAAATCTGGTGAAAGAGAACACAGAATTGACTGATTAATGATGTGGAAACACTTGGATTGCAATAGTGCACCATCTGATGCAGGGAACATATAGGTTTTTAAAATTAGCAATATTTTTGAGTAAAGATAGTGTGTCTCTTCAAAATACTTAAGAACAGATGATGTGGGATATCACAGTAAGAGCTTTTTAGCATGAGCAAAGATTGCTTCAGGAAGAGCACAAATTGGCATAATATCAATGATCAAGGGAAAGATGCAGGTGCTTATAATAGACTGTTGAAAGGATTTGACTTGGTAGGAGACAGTAAGGTAGTAGCTTGATTTTTCTTTATGATTGCCCTTCAGATATGCTCCGTAGGTTCTTCCATTCTCATTTCTGGCAATATCTTTGCAATTCTATAGTTCTTTGGACATTTTCAGTTATCATTAAAATGTTCTCATTTTTGGCTATTAAGATATCCCTTTCCGTATGAATCAAGATCCCAATCCCTTGCTTAATCTCAAGTTTTCTCTTTTTCTCAGCTCAGTTCTGATCCAAACGTAGAAAGCTATAATAGGGAAGGGGGTGAATGTGGTATGAATTTCTGCTGTTGGCACTTGTCCTTGCCTTCCTTCTTCACATTCCATTCTGCTGTTTTTTGCTTTCCAAGGTCACACTGGGGATAAAAGGACAATTAAATGTCCTTCTTTTCTGATGCTGTTTCTTGTTCCTCTGAGCTGTCTAATGCCCTCTGTCATGGCAGACGCTCTTTTGGATCTTTGAATACCCCTAATCCCCACTGGTACCTCTGTTCTATAGTTCTCAGAAAGGGTTATGACCTCCTCCTCCTCATCATCCTCCTTCTTCTACTTACACTTTTTATTTGAAACAATTCCAAACTTCCAGGGCAGTTGCAAAAATAATTTTAAAAACCCGTACAGAGAACCTCAACATCCCCCTAGATGTTTACCTAGATCTGACTTATAATATTTGGCTATATTTGCCATATCATTCTGTCTACCTAGATCTACCGATCTTTCTATCTATCTAATCATCATATATATATATATATATATATGTATAGTCTCACCCTATAAAATTGGTCTATTTCTACAGTAATTTGTGTAATCATGCTCCTTGAACACTTAATACTTCCATGCATATTTCCTAACAATGAGGATATTCACTTATGTAACTACTTTGAGAACAGATATCAAGTTCAAGAAATTTAACACTGTTATCAAGTTACAGCCTATATTCCAATTTTTCATATGTCCCAATGATATTCTTTTGGGCATTTTCTCCTCCATTATCTGATCCAATCCAGGATTTTGCATTGCAATTAGTTGTTATTGCCTCATTAGTCTCTCTCTTTTTAAACTGTGTAAACTATATGCAATATAAAGATTTCTGTTTCTACCTGAACATATAATTCAGTGGGATTATTCACATTTACAACTTGTGCTTCTCCAACTACCATCCATTACCAGAAATTACTTCATATGCAAATAGAAACCCTGCCCCCATTCCTTGTCCATCCCCCTCCCACTCTCTCACCCTCTAGTAACCGTACTCTACTCTCTGTCTCTATACAGTTGCATAGTTATTTCATATAAGTGTAGTCATGCGTTATATGTCCCTTTGTGTCTGACTTATTTCATGCAATATGATGTCTTCAAGGTTCATCCATGTTGTATCATGTATCAGAACTTCATCCCTTTTATGGCTAAATAATATTCCATTTTATGTGTACACCACACTTTACTTATCCATTCATCTGAGGAATGGATGTTTGGGTTCCTCCCAACTTTTATGTATTGTGAGTAATGCTGCTATGAACATTGCAGAATATTGCAATGTAGAAATATCTGTTTGTCTCTGCTTTCAATTTTTGGGGGGTATACACCTAAATGTGGGATTGCCAATTCTTTAAATTTCAAAGAATTTAAAAAATGTTTAACTTTTCGAAGAACCACAAAACTGTTTTCTACATTGTCTGAAACATTTTACATTATCACCAACAATTTATAATATTCTTTCTCTATAGCCATGCTAGCACTTGCTAATTTCTGGTTTGTTTTTTTAAAACAATAGCCATTCTAGTGATAGTAGGTGATATCTCATTGTGGTTTTGATGTGCATTCCCTAATGACTAATGATAATTGGATATATTTTCATATGCTTATTTACCATTTATATATCTTCTTGGAGAAATATCTATTTGAGTCCTTTGCCTGTTTTAAATTGGGTTTTGTCTTTTTGTTGTTGAACTTTAGGAAGTCTTTATATATTCTGGATATAAAACCCTTAACGAATACGTGGTTTCCAAATATTTTCTCCCATTTTCTGGGTTGTCTTTTCACTTTCTTGATACACTAAAAATTTTCATTCTGATAAGTTTGAATTTATTGTTTTTTCTTTTGTTGTAAAGTCTAAGAATCCATTGTTTAATACAAGGCCCTAGAGATATTTAATTATGTCTTATTTTGAGAATTTTATGGGTTTAGCTGTTATGTTTGGTCATTGATATACTTTGAATTAATTTTTGGGTATGGTATGAGGAACAGGGTCCACTTTCATACTTTTGCATGTGGATATCCAGTTTTCCAAGCACCATTTGTTGAAGAGATTATTCTGTCCCTATTGAATAGATTTGACACCCTTGACAAAAATGAATTGATCATAAATATGTGGGGTTATTTCTATGCTCTTGATTCTATTACAGTGGTCTAAATGTCTGTCTTTGTGCCAGTACCACACTGTTTTGATTACTGCAGATTTGTAAAAAGTTTTGAAATAAGGAAGTGTGAGTCCTCCAAATCTGTTCTTCTTTTTAAAGATGGTTTTGGCTTTCATAATCCCTTGCCCTTCCTTATGAATTTGATGATTTTATATTTTCCATTTCTACAAAGAAAGCTATTGGAATTTTGATTAGGATTGTATTAAATGTATAAATTATTTGGGGTAGAATTGACATCTTAATGATTTTAAGTCTTCCATAAGCATGGAGTAAGTTTTCCATTTATTTAGATCTTCCTCTATTCTTTCAGTAATGATTTATAGTTTTCCCAACCAAGTTCTTTAAATTTTGGTTAAATTTATCCCTAGATATTTTATTTATTTCAGTTGCTATTGTAAATTAATTGATTTCCTGATTTCCCTTTTGAATTGTTCATTGCTAGTGTAAGGAAATATCTCTGATTTTTGTGAATTGAACTTGTGCCTTGCCCTTTAGCTGAATTTGCTTATTAACTCTAATAGATCTCTTATTGATTCTTTGAGTTTTGATGCTCTTCTCATTTATTTTGGGGGGATAAACTGTCCCATCTTCTTACAATTAACAATCCTCTCCAAAAAAAATCCTTTTCTCTGAACCAATTCTCCCAATTTTTCATCTTTTTAAAAAATATAGACTAAGAGTGGATGATGCATTGAGTGCTATACCTTGATAGATTCCGTATGGATTATTTCTCACTTTTTTTCCACTCAGAATAATGCCTGGAGATCCCTGCAAGTTGTTGCATTAGGTTGTTCCTTTTTTTTTTCAGCCCTGCAAAAACAAAGCCTCCAAAAATTTTGTGCAATATGGTTGATTATATGGTATGTGATTTCGCAATAGCTTGTTCTTTTTTGTTGCTATCCCCTGAGTAACTTCAGTGTTAAGAAAGCAGTTGGATGAGATGAGCAAACAGGTAGGCTGAAATAAGTTTTGTAGGACAGGAATGGATTACCTAGTGGGCTTCTAGCAATTGTTCAGAATTATTTAATTTACTTGTCTCAATGGCAAGAAGGAGTTAATATTTAAATTTCATTCAGATAACAATTTTGATAGTATGTTAGACTTAGTCTGTACCAGAGTTTCAGATATCTAAAAAATGGTCCTTTCTTCTACTAATTCTAGCTTAATCTCTTCAGATTTTTTAACTGGGAATTTCCTAGATTCCTTGCCACTGTTCTGAAAGTTCTAACCAGCCACAGAAATCAGGATCATCCCTATTAATATTTAAGTTGGAGAGGATAATAGCTACCAGATGGCAGCAAAGTGCAAGCAGAAGATGACCGATTTGATTTTTTCAGCTGGATCCCTATATTCTGACTACCCAGTTGGAGAGGTTTGCCCAGGCGATTCCATTAACTTCACAATTATAGAACTGTAACTGTTATGCAATTGAATTTTTCCTCTGATTATGGTGTTATGGAGGTCTTTTATTAG
Source organism: Myrmecophaga tridactyla (assembly GCA_004026745.1). Taxonomy (NCBI): domain Eukaryota; kingdom Metazoa; phylum Chordata; class Mammalia; order Pilosa; family Myrmecophagidae; genus Myrmecophaga; species Myrmecophaga tridactyla. Next base: position 92,153 of record PVIY010002285.1, on the reverse strand, counting down.
GACACTTAAAACTATATCACATATGACAAAAGAAAACTTTATGTGTTGATTTGAAGAAGATACAGGGCTTGAGACATTAAACAGCATATCCTTTTCTGTTTTTTTCCTTATCCACTCCTCCAACTATTGCCATTTAGACCTTGTGTTTTATAGTCCATATTTGGCCTAGGGGTCCTTAGAGCTTTAGCTAAGGATACTGATGTGATTGAGATTTAAAGATATGTGCATTCTACAGTAACTTTTTTTAAAGTAAACCCCAACCAATCTTGTGTATAATTGATGGCTTCAGGGGGGAAAAGTTGGGCAGTGAAGTTGTAGGAGGAGGTGAGGGCATGAAATGCAGTAAGGAGCTCCTGATTAGAGTTTGGGGAGCTGATGAGAAGTAGAGAATCACATTCCTTCCCCTTCAAGTGTTAGTTGAGTGATGGTCAGGAAGATGAATTTGTGCTATTCAGATGATTATTAGTCAGGGTTCTCTAGGGAAACAGAATCAACAGGAGATATCAGTAAATATGAGGTTTTATAAAAGTATCTCATGCAATGAGTCTAAATTCTGTAGGGCAGGCTGCAGGCTGGAAAAAGATATGAAGGTTTATGATGAATTCCCCAAGGCAGGCAGACTTGCTGAAGTAGAGATGAAAGTTCTACCTTCTGATTGCTGAAGTCATCCTGTCTCCTTTTAAAACTTTCAATTGCTTGGTTTCAGTGGCTCTCATTGCAGAAGGCTCTCTTCTTAGTTATTGTTGATGTGATTAGTCATAGATTACATAGTCACAGATACAATCAACTTACTGATAATTTAAGTCCATGAAATGTCCTCACAGTAATGGTTAGGCCAGTGTTCTTGACCAGACTGTTGGGTAGGATTACCTGGCCAAGTTGAGATATAAACCTAACCATCACAGTCTATCCATTGTCAATTTGGCAACTATACACATCACCTTAAATAATACATAATCTCTAAACAAAAAACACTAACAAATATATCTTTTGCTTAACATACTCAACTGTCTTGCTCACAAACCCAAAACACACTTAATCTCTTCAGAATAGGAGGCAAGTCTTTGTAAGTTCTTCACTCTCAAACTTGATATCCTATAACTTAATACTATGATATGAACAATACAACTTAAGTATAAGGGGATAAAATAGAAAAGAAAACAAAGATATTTACGTTATATAAATACAAACATTTATTTTGTATTTTACGTAATACAAAGAAAGAAACATTCATATGATTATAATCCTCATTTTTGTAACAACTCATGTGGTTGTAGTTCATATTTATCACTACCTTCTTTGATTACCTATTCCATGTTCCCTTTAACTTCAACAAGCACCTCAGCTTGTCATGGTTCCTTGCCTGGTAGGATGACACAAACCTTCATTCCTGAAATTTCTGGGCCATTGGTAGTCCTGCCTGATTGGGTTGCTGTAGTTTTCCATTTCTGGTGAAAGGTGTGCCCTCTGGACATTCCTGAGGTGTTTGAACAGGTGTTCAATGTTAAATTCACTCTAACTTTTCAGTCTAAGTCTTTGGATCCTCTGATCCTCATTGTAGCAGAGCAGATCTGGCATTTTGACTTTAGGTAATGCTGGACACCTTTTGTTCCAAGTTTCAGTCAACCACCCAAACAAACTGTTAATGCTACCACTTGAATGCAGAATCTCCGCTTAGTGGGCTCATATCAATAAATTCAGGCTGATCCAACTTTAGATTCCTTCTACCATTATCTGACACCATTAATACCCATTCCCACACATATTCCCCTGATTTCTGTCTATATAATTGGAAAACTCATGCAGTTCTTTTGGAGTATAGGATACTTCCTCATGGATCACATTTTGTACCTCATCTATTGAGGCCTATTAGGACTTTAGGCTAGTTATAGGTCGGGAAGAAAAGAGAGGTAGTGGTGGTGTATTATGAAAAGAATTAGAAGTATCTTTCAAGCCAATTACTTCAGGCATTCCCTTGCAGTTTCACTTGGTGAAAGGAGATTAATTTCTCCAGACAGATGAGTGAGGGATGTTTCCTCCAGGGGGGTGGTTACAGGTTTAGCAGACACTGAATGGTTAATCTCTTCAGGTGGAGATTGGGTGGCAGACTCCTCAGGGGAGACTGGAGGTCAGGAAGCTGTTTCTTCATGTCAGGCTGAAGGTCAGATAGCTTTTTCCTCAAAGCGGGTTGGAGATCATATGGCTATTTCCTTAGGGCCAGCTGGAGGTAGGGTGGCTCTTTCCTCAGGGCAGACCATTATAGGTTTATCTAGCAAAACTCAGCAAAATCTAGGGCTTCAGTGTCCTCACTGCCATCATTTCCAACCCATATGTCCTGATCCCAAGTTTCAGGATCCCATTCCTTTCCAATCAATGTCCTCACTTTAACAGCAGACACCCTATTAGTTTACATTGTAAATCTGTGACTTGCACAATGAGACTCTGGGTTCATTTTGCAGAGATCTTAAGTCTGTGGCCACAGGAAATAAGATTTTCTTTCAGGGCACACATAGAAACTTTTACATCTTTCATATAGAACTTATATTGCAAATTTGAAGCCTTCAGCTCATCCTTTTTTTTTTTTATAACTGCATTCAGTATATCTAGGAAAACCAGCTAACATCATCATACCATTTAACTTCACAAAACTCTCACCTAGAGTCTTGCCTCATGTAAGCATAGGATTAGTAGAATCAAATGGTGATATTTTGTGTATCTCTATTGCCAACTCATGCCATGGACTGTCAATGCCATCTTCTTTAAAAAACATATTTTTATTGATATATCTTCAAGCACCATAGAGTCCATCCAAAGTATACAATCAGTCACTCACAATATCATCACATAGTTTGCATTTATCATCATGATTATTTTTAGAACATTTGCATTACTCCAGAAAAAGAAATTAAAAGACAAAAGATAAAACCCATATATCCCACAGCCCTTACACCTCCCTCTCATTGATCACTAGTATTGCAATCTACCCATTTTTTAACCCTTCATCTTCCCATATTATTTATTTATTTTTGTCCTTATTTTTTAATTCATCTCTCCATACCCTGGATAACTGGAGCATCAGATGCAAGGTTTTCACAATCACATGGTCACATTGTAAATGCTATATGGTTATACAATCATCTGCAAGAATCAAGGCTCCTGGAATACAAGTCAACAGTTTCAGATACTTCCCTCCAGTCATTCCAATACACCATAAACTTAAAAGGGATATCTATATAATGCGAAAGGATAACCTCCAGCACAGCCTCTTCACTGTTTGAAATCTCTCAGACACTGAAACTTTATTTTGTCTCACTTCTCTCTTTCCCTTTTGGTCAAGAAGACTTTCTCAATCTCATGATACCAGGTCCTGGCTCATCCTTGGGAGTTGCTCTAGTTTGCTAGCTGCCGGAATGCAATATACCAGAAATGGAATGACTTTTAAAAAGAGGAATTCAATAAGTTGCTAGTTTACAGTTCTAAGGCCGAGAAAATGTCCCAATTAAAACAGGTCTATAGAAATTCCAATCTAAAGCATCCAGGGAAAGATACCTTGGTTCAAGAAGGCCGATGAAGTTCAGGGTTTCTCTCTCAAGTGAGAAAGCACATGGCAAACACAGTCAGAGTTTCTCGCTCATCTAGAAAGGCACATGGTGAACACGGTCAGAGTTCCTCTCTCATCTGAAAGGGCACATGGCAAACAGTGTCATCTGCTAGCTTCTTCTCTCCTGGCTTCCAGTTTCATGAATCTCCCCAGGAGGCATTTTCCTTCTTCATCTCCAAAGGTCGCTGGCTCGTGTACTCTCTGCTCGTGGTGCTGCAGCATTCTCTGCTCTCTCTGAATCTCCTTCATTCTCCAAATAACTCCAGGAACTTATCAAGACCCACGCAAATGGGTGGAAACATGTTGTCACCTAATCCAGCTTAACAACCACTCTTGCTTAAATCACATCTCCAGGGAGATGATCTGATTACAGTTTCAAACATTCAGTATTGAATAGGGATTATTCTATCTTCATGAAATGGAATTTTGATTAAAACTTGGCTTTTCTAGGGGACATACATCCTTTCAAACCAGCACAGGAGTTACGTCCCATGTGGCCAGGGAGATTTATACACCTGGGAGTCATGTCCCATGTTCAGGGGAGGGCAATGAGTTCACCTGCTGAGTTGGCTTAGAGAGAGAAACTATATCTGAGCAACAAAAGAGGGTCTTAGGGTGTGACTCTTAGGCATAATTATAAGTGGGCTTAGCTTGTCTTTTGCAGAAATAATTTGCATGGGGCAAGCCCCTAGATCAAGGGCTCAGCCTATTGAATTGGTTGTCCCCACTGCTTGGGAAAATATCAGGAATTTCCCAGATGGGAAGTTCAATACTTCCCCCTTTCTCCCCAGTCCCCCAAGAGGACATTGCAAATAATTTTTTATTCTCTATCCAAATTACTCTGGGATATTTTGGGGCATCACACTAACCTGTACAAACCAACAATATCTCACTCCGTATTCAAGTTCCCATGTAATTGTGTTATTTGAATAAACTGACTATACAAGTTAAATTAGATAATACACTATCCATAATATAAAGTTTGCACTAAATAAACATCTTTCCCTTTGGTCTCACATAGAAGTTGAAGTTGTAAAATATAGACCATATCATCCTTTACCCCTCATTCTGATTTATCTTGGTCTTATCCAGATCAGCTTCATTCATATCTCAACTTGAAGTCTGTCCATTTTTCAACTTTTTAAACTGTAGCTATATTGGATAATGTTGGCTTTCATAGCTTCCAAACTCTAACTCTGAATCTCAGGTGTCACATAAATACCTGAAGTTTCAAGGAATTATCAGGTTATATATAAATAGCTCAGTATCTCAGAATTTAGAAATAACAATAATAACTCCTAAATATATGTGACTGCTGTAAGAACTTACAATCTAGAAACCTTTACAATAGACTCTAACCTGATAACTCATGCTCTTGATATCAATTTTCCAAGTTTGTATATTATAATTAATCCATATGAGTAAGGCATGATAATATTTGTCATTTTGTTTCTGACATTTCATTCAACATAATGGCCTCAAGGTTCATTCACCTAGTTGCATGCCTCACAACTTCATTCCTTTTTGCAGACTCTCAGTAGTCTGTTGTATGTATACACCACAGTTCCTGTTTCCATTCCTCAGTCAATGTACCCTTAGGCCACCTCTATCCATTGCAAATTGCAAATATTTCCACCATAAACACCAGTGTGCAAATGTCCATTCATGTCCCCATTCTCAGTTCCTCCAGCTACATACCTAGCAACAGGGTTTCAGGATCATATGGCAATGCCACCCTAGCCTCCTGTGGATCCATCACAATGCCCTCTGGAGGGGCTGCACCTCTTTGCTTCCCAACTAACAGTAAATCAGTATATTCCTTTCTCCACAGTTTCTCTAGCACTTGTATTTCTCTGTTCATTTTTTTTTGTATTCTGTATAGCGGGGTCACATTTCTTTATTTTTCCATGTTGGTATCCTGGTATTGCAGCACGATATGTTGAATTTTTGTTTGTTTGTTTGTTTTTTTTTGGGGGGGGGAATTCTCTCTGTTCATTATTTATAATTATTATTATTTTTGCATGGGCAGGCACCAGGAATCAAACTCAGGTCTCTGATATGGCAGGCGAGAACTCTGTCTGCTGAGCCACTGTGGCCTGCTCTCTGTTAATTTTTAAACAGTTTTATTTGCTCATCATACTATTCAACCTAGGTAAAATACCAATGGTTCCCAGTATAATCACATAGCCGTGGCTTTGCCACCACTATCTATATGAGGACATTTCTTTTTCTTCCACAAAGAAACCCATACCACTGCCCCATATCCCCCACTTATTGACATTTAGTTTCAGCATATTGCTTTTCTTACATTCAATGGAAGCATATCACAATGTTACTGTAAACTATGACCCTAGATTTTATTGATTGTATTTTTTCTATATACCATCCCCTTTTCAATAACTTGCAATGTTGACAGTATTTGTTCTCCCTCATGCAAAAATATTCTTATATTTGTACATTTAATCACCATTATTGCCCACTCTAGGCATTCCTAAGTTATAATGTCTCAGTCTTTATCCTCTATCTTTCCTTCTGGTGTCATATATACCCCTAGCCCTTCTCCTTCAACGATCCGCACATTCAGCTTCATTCAGTGAATTATATTATTCTTCTACCATCAGATAGTATTGTGTTATCCATTTCTGAGTCTTCACAATCAGTCATTGTGCTGTTTGAAAGAATTATGCACCCTAGAAAACCCATGTTTTAATCCTGATCCAATCTCGCAGGAACAATCATATTTTTTCTAAATCTCTATTCAACAATGTAGGTTGGAATCTTTTGATTAGATTATTACCACAGAGATATGAATCCACCCATTTCCAGGTGGGTCTTTATTAGTTTACTGGAATCCTTTAGAAGAGGAGACACTTTTGGAAAAAAGCTTGGATCCAGCAGAGCCATGAGAACCACATGAGCCCACACAGCCAAAGACCTTTGGAGATGACTAAGGAAAATGTCTCCAGGGTTGCTTCATGAAACAAGAAGCCTGGAAAGAAAGCTAGCAGATGTATATTAACCATGTGCCTTTCTAGTTGAGAAAGAAACCTTGAACTTCATTGGCCTTTCTTGAGTGAAGTTACCTCTTGTTGGTGCCTTAATTTGGACATTTTTATAGACTTGCTTTAATTGGGACATTTTCACAGCCTTAGAACTAAACTTGCAACTTAATAAATTCCCTCTTTTAAAAGCTGTTCTGTTCTGTTTCTGGTATATTGCATTCTGGCAGCTACTGGTATATTGCATTCTGGCAGCTAGCAAACTAAAACAGATTTTGGTACCAGAGAAATGGGGTGCTGCTGTGGTTTGCAAGTAGCAAACATGTTAGAATGGCTTTTTAAATGGATAAGGGGAAGATTCTGGAAGAGTTGTGAGGGGCTTGATAGAATAGGCCTGGAATGCTTTGAAGAGACTGTTGGTAGAAATGTAGACTCTAAAAATGCCTCTGATGAGGCTCTAGACAGAAATGAGGAGCGCATTATTGCAAACTGGAAGTAAGGTAATCCTTGTTTTTAAATGGCAGATAATCTGGCAAAATTGACTAGTGGCTTTGGCTAGAAGGCATATTTTAAAAGCCATGAACATGGATATTTCGCAGAAGAGATTTCCAAGTTAGATGTGGAAAGTGCAGCCTGGTTCCTTCTTGCAGCTTATAGCAAAATGAGACTGCAAAGAGATAAGCTGAGAACCGAACTCTTGGGTACAAAGAAATCAGAAATTGAGGTTCTGGGCTTCCACGAAGGGAGACCCCAGACAGAGAGTGGTGCCCCAGGAGGATGTGGCCAAATGTGGAACCAGTCAACCATTTCAGAGAAAGCCAGGATTGGAGATGGAGTTATCCAGGAAGGATTTGTGGAAACTCCTGCTGTCTGGTGGGCACAACTTGAGCTGACTACATAGAAAGCCAACAAGAGTATTGCAGGATCTGTATAAGCAGAACCAGTCAGTCTGGACTGAGAGGAACAGAAAAAGGACCAATTGGAAGAAAAACAACTTCAGAAACAGAACTATGTAAGCTAAAGTCCAAAGTCAAGAAGCTTTGGGCCAGGAAAGTGGACCCACTTAAGCACATGGAGAGGGTGAGTTTGCCCCAAAGGCAGAGGATGGGCCTTCCACCTCCCTGCAGTGGAAAAGTTGTGCTGCCTCAGGCATTAGACAGGGTGGAGTACATTCCTTGCGGATTGGGGAGAGCCTGGCTGCCACCACATGGAGGTTTGAGTATGTGCCCCAGAGATGGCAGAGAGCTGGGGTGCAGCCCTGATGCTTGTAGAGAGTGAAGCCTAGAAAAAGGTGGTCTCCCCAATGTCCCCCAGGGTTGCATTTGGAGAGAGGCAGGCTGCTGTGTAGGCCCTTGGAAAGGGTGGGACTGCTGCTTTCTAAAGCCCTAAAGATAAATGACTTTCAGACTTCGAAATCTAATGGAGTTTGCCCTGTAGATTTTCAAAACTGCTTGGGTCCAGTAACCTCTGCATTCCTTCCTGTTCCTCCCTATAGAAATGGATATATGTATTCTATGACTGTTCCTCCTTTGTATGTTGGCAGCACTTTTCTGAGTTGGGTCCAGAGCCAGAGGAGAGTTTGGCCTTAGAACATACCATGCCTGTAACTGACTTTGATGAGACTTTGTACTGGTTTTGACCTTGTATTGTATTTGTATTGCTACTGAAATGGATTAAGGATTTCTGATACTATGATGGAATGAATGCATTTTGTATATGGGAAAAACAAGTCTTTTTTAGGGTCCAGAGGGCAGAATGTGCTAGTTTGAAAGGATTGCTTACCCTAGAAAAGCCATGTTTTAATCCTGATCCAGTCTTGTGGGGCAACCATTTCTTTTAATCCCTAATCAACAGTGTAGATTGGAAACTCTTGATTAGATTATCTTCACGGAGATGTGACTCATCCAATTGTGGGTATTAACCTTGATTAGAGGGAGATGTGACTCCACCCACTTCCAGGTGTGTCTTCATTAGTTTATTGGAATTCTTTAAAAATGGGGACATTTTTGGAAAAAGCTTGAGATCCAGCAGAGCCATCAGAACCATAAGAGCCCATGCAACCAGAGACCTTTGGAGATAAAGAAGGAAAATGTCCCTGAGGGAGCTTCATAAAACAAGAAGCCTAGAGAGAAAGCTAGCAGATGTCTCCATGTTTACCATGTGCCTTTCCAGTTGAGAAGGAAACACTGAACTTCATCGGCCTTTCTTGAGTGAAGGTAACCTCTTGTTGATGCCTTAATTTGGACATTTTTATAGGCTTGCTTTAATTGAGACATTTGTGCAGCCTTAGAATGGTAAATGTGCAACTTAATAAATTCCCCTTTTTAAAAGCCATTCCATTTCTGGTATATTGCATTCCAGTAGCTAGAAAACTAGAATAGTCCTGTTGAACATTCTGTACTCCTTCAGCACCTATGCCCAATCTCTACTCTCTTTCTGTCTCTTGGTAACCTGCATGTCAATGCCATCTTGATTATTGGAAATAGAGTCATCAGCACCTGTGAATCTAATCAAAGTAGAAACCAATTTCAAAAATCCATTTTAAAGATTCTGTTTCTCAAGAACCATATCCAATACCAAAGCTGTATTAGTGTTCTCTAGGGAAACAGAACCAGCAGAAGATATCTGTAAATATGAGATTTTGTGAAAGTGTCTCATGCAATTTTGGGCATATGTGAGTCTAAATTCTGTAGGGCAGGCTACAGGCTGGCAACTCTGATGAAGGTTTTCTATGAAATCTCCAGGAGAGGCTGGCTGGCTAAAGTAGACATGAAAATTCTCTCTTCTGACTGCTGAAGTCATCACTTCTCCTTTTAAAGCCTTCAGCTAATGGGTTTAAATGTCTTTCATTGCTGAAGACACTGTCCTTAGTTGATTGTAGATGTAATCAGTCATAGATGCAATCAACTTTCCAGTGATTTAAGTACACAAATGTCCTTGCAATAATGGTTAGGCCAGTGCTTGCTTGACAAGAAAACTGAGCACCATCACCTGGCCAAGTTGACACATAAACCTAACCATCACAAGCTGCAAGGACAGTAGAGACATGACTTAGGTTCATCAATATATAAGAGGGAGGGACCAAGTTGTTCTGTTCTATCTACCCTCCCAAGCTTACCCCACAGTGTGCCTAGAGAGTGGAAGAAATCCCAAAGTTCTTATCCAAGCCAAGGTTTGAAGATGAGGTATGGTCAGTCTTAGGAGCATCCATAGCGCTAGCTACTGCCCAGATGAGGAGTCTGAGCAGTCCAAGAGAACGCTGTGCTCCCTCAGAGCTATTAACCATAATTTGCCCTAGTGGTAAGAACATTAGCAATTGCACAGGGATAGGGAAGGAGAGTGAAGCAGATGTGGCCTAAAAAATGGAAAGTTCTTTACTGTTGCAACTGATTTGGGGAAATTTCACCCTTCAAATTTCTCCTCTTACCCTCTGGAGCTGATGAATGTGCCTTTTGATACCTTTGAGAGTTTGAGTCATGGAAGGCACAGAAGTGAGAAGCAGGAAGATAGAGCCTTGTTCTAGAACTGAGTGATGAACCTAAGCTCATTGAAGGATGTGATTGAATTTACCACAAAACATCTACACTAAAGAGATACGGAGTTTAGAATTAATATATTAAAGTTATTCTAAAAATAAAGCTGTGCTTTTGTATGACTGAGTTTTGAGCACTGTCCTACCTGAGAAATATGATGTCAAAAGTAGAGTGGACTCTTTTATTATTTACATTTCATTTTATTTTCCAGAGAGGAAACTGACTTAGTAAATTCATGGACAGCAAAATGAATGGAAATCCTGCCTTACCTTCTTCACAGTAGATTCCAGTAGTTCCTAGAGGACAGTAGCAGGTGTATCCATCAGGCATGGAAACACAGGTCGCTCCTTTGCTACACTGGTATGGAGGGCTGTGCTCAGGATCACAGGTGGAAACTGTCTCTGTGCAGAATGCTCCTTTCCACCCAGTGGGACAGTCACAGCTGTAGTTTGAGAAGTAAGACAAGATGATTTGAGCACTTGAGCAGAGATATACATTTGTATATTTGCCATGATGTTAACTTGGCAATTTCAACTGAAGTTCCAGGATATGAGATTTTCCCATATCAAAGTGAATTGTCATTCACATTATAAAAATCCATATTTTCAAAGAAAAGAACTAATAATTGGTTTTAGGACTATTGGATCCCTTCCCCAGGTGCTTATCAACCACATCAAGGAATGAGAAAAGTTGAGACTGTGGAGATTGAAAGAGAATTTTATGACAATAATTTCTTTGGCCCAAACTGCATTGTTAGTCCCTTCTCCTGGCCCCTCACCACCAAAGGGAGAAGGCAGTACATAGAGTTGTTACCGCCTACAAAAGGATATTCTTGGAGATTTTAATTTGTGTCCTCTGATGCTGGCAAATGTACAGGACTGACTCCTGGGACTGCAGAAGGAACTGCAAACCCCTCGCTTCAGAGGCTTGTGAGTGACTCTCAGGCATGGAATGTGGCACACTCAGACAGGATCCATAAAAATGGATCTTGCCCAAGAGGGTAGACTGCCAGCTGCAGAGAACTTGGTAGAAAGAGTCAATATATGGCTGAGACAGAAGCTAAAGGGTAATAGGGATCACTGAGTTCATGGAGAGATCCTGTATGTTGAGCGTGGTATTGGGAGAGAGCCACTAAAGGAGTCTCTGATGAACTCACTAAAGATAGAGTTGCCAGACACAATGCTGGACTTTTAAATTGAAATTTCAGATGCACAAGAAATGCTTTTTTAAGTATAAATATGTCCCATGCAATATGTGAATTTCAGATAAAGAATACTTGGGGCATTCTTATATCATACAATTATTTGTCACATATGAAATTCAAATGTAACTGGGCATGCTATATATATATATATATATATATATTTAATCTGGCAACTCTACACTAAAGGGCATGTGAGAAAAAGTGTTAGCTTGAAATCTCTGCCAGGCCCAGAGAGTATTAAACCATCTGACAGCAGTGCCAGTCTACGAAGCGCATATCAGGATGGGAGGTGGTGTGTGCAGACCTTCTATTCTTGAAGCAGTCCTTGACTCAGCTCTGGTCAACAGTCTTAAAGAGTGAAGTGTTTATTAATATATTGAAATGGACCCTTTGAGTTAACGAATTGAGACTGTCTTTGCAAATTTAAGTGTTTATTAGATAAGAATCAGGAGAAAATTCAACAGGCCTTCCCATGTGTTCATCCAGGATCTAGGAAAAGGATGACTCCTATTGAGCAGGTTTAAAAACACAGTGGGAAACAAAAACACATTTACTTTTTTAATATAACCATGGATTCTGAGTTATACTTGCTCTCAGTTCATTACAGTGGTGTACTTACCGGTAAACTATGGATACAGTTGACATTAATAGCAGTGCTGGGGTTTCTGAAAATAAATCACCCATAGCAAAATTTCTCATATTAGCCGTTCAAGATGAGGCAAGTGGAAAATGGGAGTATCTTTGATTCTATGTTTTTTCAGCTTGAAGTATCCTCACAGATTCTGAGGATTACGGGCAGTTTATCTAGTCCGCTTTAGCTAGATCAGCCTTTACTACCTCACATTGTATAGCATATAGGGGTGGAGGAAAGGACAAAGTACTTTCTTTTTGCAAATATTATTAGCAACCTTTATCATTTTATAGAAACAATAGTTAGGGGTTTCATCAAATTGGGCTTTTAAATAAAAGGAAGAAAACAAAAATCACCTGAAACCTCTGGCCATAGTGAAACTGGCTATCTTTAGCAATTTAGCATACATTTTGCACTAATCTTTCTAAGCAAATATGGATAGTAAAAAATGCTTTAAATAGTGCTTTATATCCTTTTTGTTTAAAAGCATTTTATTGTGAAATACATAATATGTTTATACTTAGTTCAAAGATTAATGATAAAATGAACTTCTTTGACTTTACCATCCATTAAGAAATAAAATTACCAGGAGCTGAAAGACCCATCATGCCATCCCTGATAATCTCCTTCTCCCTCCCCTAGGGAGCTAACCACTATCCTAAATTTCAGAATAATCATTCCTTTGATTTTCCTTATTGTTTTATATTTAATTTTGCCTATTTTTGAGCTTCAGAAAAATGTACTGATACTGTATGCTTTCTTCAATGACTGACTTTCATTAGAGATGGATTTACCCATGTTGATGCATGAAGCTGTTGTTCATTCATTCCTATAACCATATAAATGACTGACTTTCATTAGAGATGGATTTACCCATGTTGATGCATGAAGCTGTTGTTCATTCATTCCTATAACCATATAAATGAACAGAAATTCTTAAATTTTGTGTAGTTGATATTTCAAAATTTAATTTTTTTCTTATTTTCTTCTTGTAGAATTAGTTTTTATTTACAAATATTATACCCACCAAGCAAAAATTCCCCTTCACCATCATGTGGTAACTTATAAGCTACTATTTGTGTCTGGAAATTTGCTATTTCTAGAAATCTCACGAAAGTGACATTATACCATATATGTCCTTATGTGCCTTGCTTATTTCATTGAGCATAATATTTTCAAGGTTCATCTATGTTGAAGCCTGTCTCAGAACTTTATTTTTTCCTTAAATTTTTTGTTTTCATATCCTTTCTCTGTTTCTTCTTCCCTACCCTGTTCTATCTCTCCAGGAGCTGACTTTGCCTCTACACAGGCCTCCTGGCAGGTGTCATTGTGCTTGTCTAAGCCTCCCTTGCTTTCTTTTGCTCTTCTTCACTGTCCCCTTAAAGTTTTTTTTAAAAAATTTATTTCTTATTTTTCCAAAACAAACACTTCCACTTTCCCATTTTCCTTTCCCTATAACCGCTAATCTATTAGCTCTGTGAATTTGCTATTTCTAGTTATCTCTTATAAGTGACATCATTTAACATTTATCCTTATGTGCCTTGCTTATTTCACTGACCATAATGTTTTCAAGGCCCTTCCATGTTGCAGCAAGTCTCAAAACTTCATTCTTTCTTATGGCCAAATAACGTTCCATTGCTTTTGTGTACTGCATTTTGGTTAAGCATTCATTTGTTGATGAGCACTTGAGTTGTTTCCACCTTTTGGCCATTGTAAACAATGCTGCTGTTAACAATGATGTGCAAGTATCTGTTCGAGACCCTGTTTTCATTAGGGGTGAGTCATGTCATAATTATATTTGGAATTGCCATAATACATTCCATGGCAGCTGCTTCAGTTTACATGCCCACCAACAGTGCCCTAAAGTTCCATTTTTTTTCAGTATTCTCTCCAACACTTGTTCATTTCTGCTATTTTAATAATAGTCATCCTGTGGATGTGAAGTTGTAGCTTATTGGGATTTTGATTTTTAGTACCCAAATAACTAATAATGTTGAACATCTTTTCACATGCTTGCCAGCCATGCTTGGAAATGTCTCTCCAAGTCCTTTATCCATTTTTTAATTGGGATGTTTGTCTTTCTGTAAAAGTTCTTTATGTATTCTTCATACTAAGCCCTTATCAGATATATGGTTTGCAATTTTCTCCCATTCTGTAGGTTGTCTTCTCACTTTCTTGATAATGTTCTGTGATGTACAATAGTTTTTAAATTTTGATGCAGCTGAATTTATTGTTTCTCTTGCTTGTGTTTTTAGTGTCATATCTAAGATTCCATTCCTGAATCTCAGGTTGTGAAGTTTTCCTTATGTTAATCTTCTAAGAGCCTTATGCTTAGGTCTTTGACCATTTTGGGAAAATTTTTGTTTATGGTATGAGGTAGTGGGCTATCCAGCTTCATTCTGTTGCATGTGGATACCCAGTTTTCTTGATACTGTTGTTGAAGAGACTGCTCTTTCCCCATTGCATTATTTAGTAGTCTTGTCGAATTTCAATTGGTCATAGTTATGTGAGCTATTTTTGGATTTTCAATTCTATTCCATTGGTTTGTCTGTCTAGTACCACTCTGATTACTGAAGCTTTGTAGTACATTTTGATATTGGAAAGTGCACATCCTCCCTTTTTAAAAATTGTTTTGGTTATTCAGGGCCCTTTGCGGTTCATTTCTGAAAAAAAAAGTGTCTACTAGAATCCTAGGAATTGCATTGATTCTTTAGATTGCTTTGGCTAGTATTGACATCTTAACAATAGTGACAATAGTATGTCTTCCAGTCTATGAACGGTGAGTATCTTGCCATTTATTTACATCTTCTTTAATTTCTCTGAGTAGTGTTTTGTAGGTTCCAGTGTACAAGTCTTTCACATCATTATATTTATTCCTAGATATTTTATTCTTTTAGATGCTATAGGAAATGGAGTTGTTTTTTCAATATTCTCCATGGATTGTTCATTGTTAGTATGTAGAAACACAATTGATTTTTGTTTATTGGTCTATCCAGCCACTTTTCTGGTTCATTTATTAGCTCTAGAATGTTTTTGTGACTTCCTTTGGATTTTCTTTATATAAGAAATATTGTCTGCAGTATGTCCACATATTGTCTGTAAATAGAGATACTTTCATGCCTTACTTTCTAATTTGGATACATTTTATTTCTTTTTCTTGCCTCATTACTTTGGCAAGAGCTTCTATACAATATTGAGTACCAGTAGCAAATGTGGGCATTCTTGTCTTGCTCCCAACCTTAAGGAGAAAGGCTTTAAATCTTTCACAATTAAGAATGTGCTAGCTGTGGGTTTTTAATAAATGAGTTTTATCATGTTGAGGTAGTTCTTTTCTATTTCTAGTTGTCTGAGTGTTTTTATGAAGAATGGGTGTTTGATTTTGTCAAGTGTCATTTCTGCATCAATTGAGATAAGCATGTGTTCCCCTGCCCCCCACTTTGTTTTATTTGCTTGATTTGTTATAGTGATTTCTTTTTCTTTTTCTTTCCTTTTTTTTTGGCATGGGAAGGCATGGGGAATCAAACCCAGATCTCTGGCATGGCAAGCAAGAACTCTGCCTGCTGAGCCACCGTGGCCTGCCCTACATTGATTGCTTTTTATATGTTGAACCACCTTTGCATTCCTGGGATAAATTCCACCTGGTCCATTGTATAATCTTCTTAATATGCTGTTGGATACAGTTCACTAATATTTTGTTAGGGAGTTTTGTGTCTATATTTATAAAGGAAATTGTAATTTTCTTTTCCTGTGTGTATAATGCTGGCCACATAGAATGTTTAAGGAAGTCTCCTTCCTCTTGAATTCTTCAAAAGAATTTGAGAAGAATTAGTGCTAACTGTCCTTTGAAATATTTGATAGCATTCACCAGTGAAGCCATCTGGTCCTGGACTTTCTTTTGGTGGAAGCCCTTAGATTTTTTATTCCATCTCTGAACTTTTTATAGTTCTGTTCTTCTGAGTCAGTTTAGGTGATATGTGTGTTTCCAAGAATTTTTCCTAGAAGTGCTGTAGGAATTCAGATGAAAGTGAGGAGGAAAGCTCTGGGGATGAGAACACAATATCACCAACACACATTCACCAATGTATATTTAAATTTTGATTCTAGGAGAAATTTAAACAGAAAATCCTCCATTTGAAACTTACACGTGGGAGCATAGGGAACATACATAAAAAAGTAAAGAATAAATAAAAAAGAATCTGGGGATATTGCCATTGCATTAAAAAGGGTGATTAAATAGGTCATGATGAAAGAATATTTATATGCTTATTGCATATAAATAAACAACTGAGCAAAAAGATGTTTGAAAATTTTTCCAAAATGGAGAAAAACAAAATACAGAATCAGTCTGCTATGAAATCACCTATATTTTGAGGATTATAAATAGCATAAAATGTGTAAAGATCTTGTTGCAAAATATAGGATGTTTTATCAATTCTAACAAGAAAAACTATATTAAAAATTCTTATTAAATAACTTTAAAATAAAATAAAGCTCTCTAATGTCATTACATTTCTTTTGATGATTGCACCATCTAGTGGTTTTTTAAATCTACTTAAATAAAGACAAAGCTAAGAACAAAATTAGTCTGACTGCCTTATAGACAAACATTGTAATTATAAAATATTTATAATATTAAAAACAATTTAAATCACACTAAGCCAAATGCAATACAAATGCAATAAACTTATTTGAAAATAACATTTTAAATAAAATAGATTCTTAATGATTCCTCTTAGAATTTTTAGGTTTGAAACAACTAGTATTTGCTTAACGATCTATAAAATTACTTTCAAATACCATATATTACTATCTTACATTATGTTTTAAGAAAGATTTTCATTAGATTGATTTTCTGCAAGTTCAGATTTTTCTTTTTGTTCCCTGACTCCTTTAGCATTCCAGGAAATATAGTAAACTGTCTTAACTCTTCATTCATTATTCTTTATTTTGGGTGTTGATATTTTTCTAAACCTTGAAGTTAATTCATTAATGGTTCTTCCTTTAATCCACATTTAATTCTCTGCTCTGAGAAAGAGTAGACTTTGGAGAGGTAAATGTGTAAGGTGGAGTTGTCCACATAGAGGGAAAAGTAGAAACAAAACAAGGAGAGGTAGATAGGGATTCATTTAATTAATATACATTTTTTGTGTTAGTGTGCTAGATGTCTGCCACTGTGCTTAGCACTGATTATTCCACAACATAGAAGGTCTGATTTTTGGCCTCATGGGGCCGTTTTTGGAGGAATTGGATTAGTAGACAATTTTAATACAATGGGACATTTTAGTGAGTACAGGAAATACTTTTGAGGTGAGACTTGTCACCATGAGTGGGTACATGAAGGGGTAGGAGACTAGGCATTAAAAGAAAGCTAGAGCCTAAAGGCCTTGAATAACAGACTGAGATTGCTCAACCTGTAAGTGACAGACATGAGGAGAATGACTTGAATAATGTGGCATATTTTAGGAATATTAATGTGGTCTGTATAAAATGACCCCATGGTAAAATTGTAACTCCCTAATGATGTAATTTTAATCTTGATAGGGCCTTATATATTTTTTATATTTTTCTGCTACTTTCTAGCAGTGGCTGGAAAATGTTTCTGTAAAGGACCAGAGATAGTATTCACTTTTGCTTTGTGGGCCTTACAGACCGTTGCAACTGCTCAACTCTGCCATTATTGAACACAATACATAAGTGAATGGGTATGGCTCTGGCCCAATAAAACTAATTTACAAAAATGAGTAATGGGTCAGATTTGGCTCATGGGACATAATTTGCTGACCTGTGCATTAGAGCATTTGCTCCATGAGAGCAAAGACCATGTCTATTGTGTCTCTATTATATTCCTACAGTCAAGAACAGATCCTGTCATATCATAATTTTCATTTAATATCCAGAGAATGAATGAATAAATAAATGAATGAGACATTGTTGGGATAAGGAAATAAGTGGATGCAAAGAGCATGAACAGGGAAATGGTTGAAGCAGATCTGAGAGGTATTTTTAAGACTTTGGTAAGTGGCTTGGTATAAAAGACAATAGTAACAGTTAATATTTACTGAGGTTGCTAGACATTCTTCTAAGCACTTTAAATGTATTAACTCATTTAATCCACCCAATACCTCTGCAGAGGGGATACTATTATAATACTCATTTTGTAGAGGAGGAACTTGATTTACAAAGAAGCTAAGAAACTTTTAAAAGGTTACATGGTTAGTTAGTGGGAGAGGGAATTGCTGCATGAAAGGCAACATGATACCTGTGGCCACTTAATTATAGGCTCAGATTTGCAGACAGCACAGACTTCAGTGATATAAAAACAGAATTTATTAGAAAAGTAATTAAAAGATTATTAGAAATAAGGCATAGTTACATCACCAGATAGAACAGCACCAACACCTGAAGAGGAGTGATGAGGAATCTCAGAGACAGCATTCAGGATCTGATTAGTAAAAATACATAGCACAGCATTCTGTTCCCGGATAAGATTCTCTCTTTCTTTCTGATGAGGTTCTCTTTCTCTTCCTCATGAGATTCTCCTCCTTCTAAGTCTAACTGCTTGTATGCAGTTTATATGGCATCTTTACACAATAGTGGCCGAATTCCAATTAGCTTACATGACCGGGCCCAGTTGGTCCTGTAGGAACTGGCTAGGGACCAAGAGGACTTCTTGGGACTTAGATAACTTTATCAAAGTATATTTCCTACTGGGAGGATAGCGAGTCCTCCCAGTTGGAGTGCACAGTTCAACAATTCATTGTTAAGGTCATACAATGGCAACATCAGTTAAACAGAACAGACTCTACAAATTTAGTTTTCCCTTTCAGGAGTCCATACATCTAATCACCACGCCACGTCTCTCCATCTGGTGGAAGTCTCTGGGGTTTCATAATTAAGTGATAGAAAGGGTATTTTGCCTACAGGTGGAATAGGAAAAATTGGAGAGGAATTTAATTTGGGGGAAAAATATTTAAAAAAATCCTCTTTCAGCTACAATGAGCTGGAGGTAAGAGCAGGCCTTTTCTTCTGTAGGCATCTAGGGACAATGACTCTTGAACTTGAGGAGAGTTGAGGACATAAGACATGTTTGTGAACCTCTAGACTAGCAAAACCAAAAACAAAAGCCTATGTCCATTATATGTCAACTAAGACTTTTTATTCAAAAGGTAAGGAGTAGTTATTGACATTATCATAGAATTATTTTCTTATCTCTAGACCATTAAAAAATGTTATTGTTTTGGTTTGCTAAAGTTGCCAGAATGCCACATACCAGAAATGGGTTGGTTTTTGCCATGGGGATTTATTAGTTTCTAACTGTACTGTTCTAAGGCCATGAAAATGTCCCAATTAAGGCATCAACAGATGATTCTTTCTCTAAAAAAAGACTGCTAGCATCTGGGGTTCCTCTGTCACCTGGGAAGGCAAATGGCCAGTGTCTGCTGGTCCTTCTCTCCCAAGTTTCTTTGCTTTCAGGTTCTGGCTCTTTCAGCTTCTATGGCTCCTTGCTTGTTTCCCCCAGAGCTTTTTTCTTCGTAAGTTCTCTGGGCTTTTCTATTCTTTATCCTCTCATAAAGGACTCCAGTAAAGGATTAAGACCTACCTTGAATAAGGTGGGTCACATCTCAGTTGATAAAACCTAATCCAAAGGCCCTACCCACAATAGGTCTAGATTGGATTAAAATGATTTAAAAGAACATGGCATTTTCCAGGGTACATAACAGCTTTAAACCGGCACAGATATCCTTAATGTTTAATACATAAAGAACAATTTGTGAGTTCTCCTAAACTATTTGCCTCCGAACTATTGTAGCGAAATAACACAGGAAAAAATGTTAGAAACTTTAAAAATATGAGTAACAGCTTGTTATGATGGCAGTCATAGTTGAGTACTGGAGTGTGTTTTAAAAACATAATTAATTTACTTTTGTGCATTTAGAATAAAACTAATTTAAATTCCTAGATCACAGATAAATTGTTTGGTTCTTAATGTTGATTTTATAGCTCAGAAACCTTTATAGATTCTTTTTATCTTGTTACCAATAGAAATTCAACACAAAGCATTTAATTTTCTTTAATTAGGGAATTCTAAGATTGCTAGAGTTAAGGATAAAAATGGACACATAAAAATTAAACCAACTGAAAATGACAGATTTAATATTACTTAACCATCATTCACTTATTAAATATTCATCGAAAAGGGAGTTTAGTGCATCACACCATTTTATTACCAAAGTGAATGCAAAGCAGAAGACATTGTCTTGCTTTCTCAGGAAATAATTCAGTTAGAAACAATGTATTTGTACAAAGCATATATATATATATATAAAATATTCAAAATCTATTAGGGATTCATACAGTCCTAGGTATCATTTTAAGTACTTTATATATGGCAATTCATTTAATCTCCATATTAACTATATGAAGTAAGTACTATTAATCCTGTATGCAGATGAAAGCTGAAGCTTAGAAGAACATAATTTCTGCTTAGCTACTTTTTCAGTTTATCTACAAAAATAAGGATTCTGATTGTGTTGAATAAAAGGGCTTCTTCTGTATATGTTAAAGATAATCAGCGCAAAGTACAGAGTCATCATTGTGAATGAGGTCTAAAAGTTCTTGTAGAAAATTTACTTTGAAAATGTACTTTTTGCTGTATCTGTAAGGAAGTTATGGTTATGGCTTTGCGGGTTTTCTATGAATACTCAAAAGCACAGATACAGTATTGAAAATGAAATCTATGTGGTGTAATGATAAAGTCATGAATAAAGGAATAAATGCATGTTATTTAGTAATAGATGATAGCAAAGCTTCTCCCTTTCAAAGGACTCTACCTGTGCAAAGGAGAAGGGAAACAGCTGAATCTCTTTCTCATTAGACTATCTGTTGTGTTAGATGACTTCATTCATGCCAAATTGCTTTCTGTTATGGTTTATTTCCATTTGAATACCAAGTTGAATAAGGTAGGTGTGATATAATGGATGTCATTTCACCTGCCAAAATCTGCTGGATGGCCAACGATAAGTTCAAAATTCAAATCTTTAACAAAAATAGAAAGAAGTACTAAAATGAATGTCGCATATAATGACAATGTCCGGATTCAATAGGCTTACAAAGGGAGGTTGCTCTAATTACTACCTGTTTACATGCCCCTATGGCTTTCCTTTCTTTACAGACGAGATCACTCACCAAACTTTTTTTTTTTTTTCCCGCATGGGCAGGCACCAGGAATCAAACCTAGGTTTCTGGCATGGCAGGTGAGAACTCTGCCACCTGAGCCACAGTGGCCCACTCTCACCACACTTTTTGAAAATACTTCCTATAGTATTCTAGTTTGCTAGCTGCCAGAAAGCAATATACCAGAAATGGAATGGCTTTTAAAAGGGGGGATTTAGTAAGTTACAAGTTAACTGCTTTTAGGCTGTGGAAATGTAAAAATTAAAGCAAGTCTATAGAAATGTCCAATCTGAGGCATCCAGGGAAAGATACCTTGATTCAAGAAGGCCCATGAAGTTCAGGGTTTCTCTCTCAAGTGGAAAGGCACATGGCAAACACAGTTAGGGTTTCTCTCTTGGCTGGAAGGGCACATGGCGAACACTGCTTCATCTGCTAACTTCCTCTCCAGCTCCCCAGGAGGAGTTTTCCTTCTTCATCTCCAAAAGTTGCTGGCTGGTGGACTGTCCGCTTCGTGGTTCTGTGATTTTCTCTCTTGTGGCTTTCTCGTGGCTCTGTCATTCTTCTCTGTTCTCTCTGAATCTCCTCCTTTCTCCAAAATGTTTCCTCTTTTATAGGATTCCAGTAAACTAATCAAGACCCACCTGGAATGGGTGGAGACATGTCTCCACCTAATTCAGTTTAACAACCACTCTTGATTGAGTCACATCTCCAGGATGATAATCTAATTAAAGTTTCAAACATATAGTACTGAATAGGGATTAGAAGAAACAGATGCCTTTACAAAATGGGATTAAGATTAAAACATGGCTTTTCTAGGGCACATACATCCTTTCAAACCAGCACTTATATAGTATAAGAAGAATGAGATGAAATTACTCTTTACATACTAATAAAAGTATTGGCAGTTTGTGAGCCTCAATCCCAATCTGTTTTCCAGGTGTAAGGACATGATCATTGTATTATGTTAACAGTTGGGTTTAGAATTCCTCTTAGGGAGAAGGTTGTATTTGGGAAACTACTTCTTAGAGTATATGGTGGACCACAAGAGCCATGGAGGTGAGCATGAGCCTGGACAACAAAAAGAAGATGGCGAGTTAAATTGCTTTGCCTGAGACCAGCAGAGAAATGTGGTTTGTATCCACCTAGAAAGACAGTTAGAACTAAGTGAAGCAATGGACAGAAGACAAAGGGATGGGTTGGAGCGGCCATGTGTTTATTGAAATAGTGGGATGAATAAAGACAGGTTGGAAATTTTTTATATGGCCATGATGCAAACCTTTTCCTTAAACATCTACAGCTTCCTGTTCCAACCTAAAGCAGCCTGGTCTATCTCAAAGTGTGAATGAGTTTGTTCATTTAGAAGCAATCAAAATTGATTTTCATTTTTAGGCATTTATATGGAGTATTTATAGAGCCCGTATAGGTGGAAGTGAGGCTGTGGACTGAGAGATGGTTTTGAGAACATACTCCCCTGTCCTGCCTGTGGATTCTAAATTATTCTTAGAAAGGTCTTTGGACTTTCATAGTTTATATAGGTCTCAGGCGTCTCTGGTAGAAAGCAACAGGCATCCGAATTACTCAGAAAAACAGGAGGAGAGAAAAGATGTTCCTCTAAAACCACCATGATAGGGAAGCTTGCTTAAAATCTACATGAAATTCTTACTTTTGACTTATTTTCTAACCCCTTAAGTTTAAAGAAACAGAAAATGTGAACTTACTATACAATCCAACCTCTTCAACTATGTTTTCCATAGATGGCATTAACTAATGGAAGTACATTTTTTTGGCATAATGGAAGTACATTTTTTTGGCAGCTAAGAAGTGAAGATGGGGAAAGATTAGAGTGAAATGCCCTCCAAATTTAAAAACGGCTATCCATGACTACTGCATTCATTTAACACTTTATGAATTTTACAATTAGATAAGATATTATATGTGCTATTATTTTTTATTAAGATGTTACAAAGGTAGAAAAAATATTATCACTAGAACATCATGTACCCATCACCTAGCTTTAACAAATTATCAACTTTTGCTCTTCCAGTTTCATTTGTTTCTTTTTGACTTTTTTTATTTGCCAATATGTTTTGAAGCAAGTCTACTTTATGTAAATCTCACTATATACCACTAATAGATAAGAAACTTTAAAAAACATAACCACAATACTGTTTTCAAATTCAACAAAATTAATTCCATAATATTACCCAACTTCTGTGTCCAGTTTTTTATGATTGTCTCAAAATATGTTTTTGTCCTTGACATCAGGGTCAAAACAAGTTGCACACATGCATCTTCCTGGTATGTGTCTTAATGCTTGTTACCTAGTATTTCAGCTTGCTAAAGTTTCCAGAATGCAATATATCAGAAATGGATTAGGCTTTTTTAAAGATGAATTATTAAGTTACAATTCTAAGGCCATGAAAATGTCCAAATAAAGGCACCAACAAGAGGATACCTTCTCTCAAGAAAGGCTAATTGTGTCTGGGGTTTTTCTGTCACATGGGAAGGAACATGGCAAT
Source organism: Myrmecophaga tridactyla (assembly GCA_004026745.1). Taxonomy (NCBI): domain Eukaryota; kingdom Metazoa; phylum Chordata; class Mammalia; order Pilosa; family Myrmecophagidae; genus Myrmecophaga; species Myrmecophaga tridactyla. The sequence continues at coordinate 68,492 of PVIY010002285.1, read as the reverse complement.
GTCTGCTGTCTTCTCCCAGCTTCTGGGTTCAAACGGCTCTCTCAGCTCCTTCTGCCTCTCCACACATCTGTCATGTGGTTTCATCTCTTTGCTTTCTGTGTCAGCTCTGATTCTTTCTCATAAAGGGCCCCAAGGAAGAATTAAGACCCGCCTTGAATGGGCAGGGTCACATCTTCATGGAAACAACCTAATCAAGAGGTCTCCCCAACAATATGTCTGTCCCCACAAGGTTGGATTAGAAGAACATGGCTTTTCTGGGATACATAGCAGCTTCAAATCAGTGCAAATAGTGTGATGATTAATTTCATGTGTCAACTTGGCTAGATTATGGTGTCCAGTTATTGGATCAAGCAAGTACTGGGCTGATTGTTATTGTGAAGCTATTTCACAGATGTATTTGAATCTATAATCAGATGATTGCATTTATGGCTGATTGCATCTATAATTAACAAAGGACATTGCATTCAGCAATGTGGGGAGACTCCTCATCCAATCAGTTAGAGCTCTTAACAGCCAGAACTGAGGATTTCAGAAATCAGAATGAAGAATTTCTGGCTCAACTTTAGTCAACCAGCTTTCCCTGGGAAATTTGGAGGCAACTTCAGCTTCATCTTTTGTGCTGGTTTGAAACTGTTGTGTACCCCAGAAAAGCCATGTTCTTTAATCCTGATTCAATATTGTTGAGTGGGATCTCTTTGATTAAGTTGTTTCCACCAACGTTCCCAGTTGTGGGTGGGACCTTTTGATTGGGTCATTTCCATGGAGATGTGCTTCATTGTATTCAAGATGGGTCACTTATTGGATCTTTAAGAAAGAACCATTTTGTTAAAAGCTTCAAAGCTGACACAGAGAGACATGCTTGGAGATGTAGAAAGAAAATGCCCCTGTGGAAGCTGTTTGAGAAGTGAAGCTGGAAGAGTAAAGCTAGCAAATGTCACCCTGTGCCTTCCTAGCTGACAGAGAAATCCTGAATGTCATCGGCCCTTTCTTGGGTCAAGGTTATGTTTCTCTGGTTGCCTTAGTTTGGACATTTTTATGGCCTCAGAACTGTAAACTTGTAACTTATTAAACTCCCATTTAAAAAGTCATCCCATTTCTGGTATATTTCTTTCCAGCAGCATTAACAAATTAAAACACTTTGATTAGAGTTTCCAGCTTATGGTCTGCCATACAGAATTCTGACTTGAGCCCCCACAGTTGTGTGAGCTAATTCCTTAAACTTTCTCATTCTTGATACGTATATATATATATATTAGTCCTGTTTTTCTGTAGAACCCAGACTAAAATCCTAGATAAAAATTCTCACTCCCCATTTCTTTCCATCCATGCTATTTTGTTGTTGTTGTTGAACAAAACTCATTTCTCCAGTAGAGTATCCCATGTTCTTGATTTGGCTGCTTATATCCTTATAATTCCATTTAACTTATTTTCCTCTATCTCCCACATTTCCTATAAAATGGTAGCAATAGAAGCTTTATTAGATTCAGGTGATTCAAATTCAGTTTTTAAATGCTTTACAGGTGGTGCTGTGTACCACTTGGAGCATCACTTTAGGAGACACATAATGTCTAGACATTCCACATTAATCATGTTATGATTGATCATTTGGTTCAAGTGGTGATAGCTTCATTACATGGTTCTATATAAACCTTCATTTAATAGTTCAAATAGCCATTATTTCCTTGGGAGTTACAAAATGGTGATTTTTTCCCCATTTCTATTATTAAATCTATACTTATTAGCTGAGTTCTATTAAGGACAACCTTTCATCAATTATCTGGTTATTATAAATATTAGTTATCTATTGCTGCAAAACAAATTGTCCCCAAACATAGCGGCTTAAGGGAATACTCACTATTTGTTATCACATATAGTTTCTATTGGTCAAGAATTGGAGAGGAGTAGTTTAGCTGAGTGGTTCTGACTCAGGATCTCTTAATTTGCAGTCAAGATGTCAGCCAGGGCACAGTCACCTGAAGGTTTGATTGGGGCTTTAGGATGTGCTTCTAAAGCTACTCATTTGGCAACGTAGAACTGGCCAGTGTTCTGCCATGTGGAACTCTCCATAGAATAGGACCCCTTAAGTTTCCTCATGACACAGCAACTGGATTTCCCTATGGCAAGTGATCCAAAAGGAAAATAGAAGTTGCAACGACTCTTTGCCCTAGCTTTGGGAGTCACAAACTGTCTTTTTTTTACAATATCCTATTGCTTACATAGGTTAGCCCTACTTGCTTTGGAAGGGGACTACAAATGGGTGTGTCTAGCAGACCAAATCACTGGGGACCACTTAAAGGTTGGCTTCCATAACCTAAAATTCAATCTTTATAGGAAAAGAAGATTGGATACATCAATATTTCCATTTTTCAAATTTCAGAATAATGAGTTGGTGCACTAGCAACTGCCACAGGTGGCTGTAAATATTTTTGTATGTGAGGTTTGGCAGGGGTGGAGTATCATTATAAATGTATATTTTGTATATTGGCATGTTTAAAACCATTACAATCATTCTTTGTGAAACTGAAGCTGTCCCATCTTTGGCCAGTGGGGGAGGCTCTTTAAATTGGCACCTGTTTTCATTTGAAACAACCCTACTAGTCTGGGATAACTGATAGCATTTTTGCCTTCAGGCACAAAAAGATATCTAGGCTCATATTGTACATTTTCTGTCCCAGAGCTGAAATGTCAGTTATCCAAGAAGTCCTAGCCCTTTTTCAGTGGACAATGGTATTTGGAGATGAAAATGTTGGCATAGGGATATTCATTGTACTGGGTTATTTTTTTCTAGGCTTTTTAGTGGGCACAACGAGGAAGAATGTTTTTTAAAAAGAAAATTAAGCCATGGATTCATACTATTTATATTTCAAATTAAAGATTAGAATGTATCTGCTTCTTTATTTAGTATATATATTTCTTTCATGCTGAAAATCTTGGTTTCTAATATGTAAAAATGTACATATTTGATCTATTTATCTATATGTCTACTGTATCTTACTATCTGGCTATTGCTGTCCAGAGTTTCATTATAAGAATACCAACATAACCACTAACATCAAGACCACCAGATGCAATTATGGTTCTTTATTTCCTGAGGATAGAACCCATTTTCCAAACAAATGGGTTAAAATCAATTGAACTAAATTTTTTCTCGCTATGCCATCAACATGAAATACAGTTGGATTTATGTTTCTTCAATGTATATGAATCACAGTTTTTCTTTATTGACTTATCAGGTAAAATGATTACCTCGTACCAAATGAAAACTGTAATACAGATTATAGAGGTCTAGCTTTTACCCCATTACTTCTTCTTCTCTTCCTCACCCTATCAGTAAAATTTATAAAATTTTATTTTATTTTTATTTAATCTTCCACTTTTAAAAAATATATGAACATGTGTGTATAAGAGTGTATGTATATCTATATGTCTGTGTTTATATATTTATCTATGTCAATCTATTTTTTGTTTTTCTAACGTATTTCTTTACTCAACTTTTTTCATTTAATTCATCCTAAAGCTCACTTCATAGCAATATGTAAAGTTCCTTTTATTTAGCAATATAGTCTTCCATTAGATGAATATATCATAGCTTTATCACCTAGTACCTATTAATGAATATTTGAGTAGATTCCAATCTTTCACTTTAACAATTAGAACAAATAGAGTTTGCTCTAATAAATGATAGCGTCTGTTTCTACATTGTCTCACCAATAAATGAGTCAAATTTTTAACTTTTTGCCAATTTGATTGGTAGGCAATAGTATCAAACTTGATTGGAATTTGTAGAAAACGGAGACTAAAGTCTATTCTGAGGAAGTAAGAAGTATCCTACTAAGGAAGTAAAAGTGAGTGAAAAGTAAAGTGAGGTAGAAAAGAGGAAAAACTACTACATGGTAGAGAATTGCAAAGCTGGCTATAGCTTCACAAGAAACACAGCTGGCTTGGTAAGGGGATTGTCTCTTGAGAGGCTGGATAGAGAGCTTAATTAATTTGATTACTGTTCAGAAAGAAAAGTACAATAGGATAGGATGACAGTAGATCATGAGACACAATCAGTGACAGATTAAAGAATTTTATGTTTGGCTGCATTGACAATTGAAAACCAAGAATCATTTTGAGCAAGAAAATGATATGACCAAAGATATGTTTAGGAAGATTCACCCTGGATTAGAGAAAGAAGAAATTAGGGAAGAGGACACTACTTGGCAAACAGTTACATGGTCCAGCAGCGAAGTAATAGAAGACTGAAGCAGTACTGGCTGAAATATATAGCAGAAGACAGATTGGGCAAGGAATTCTTAATCTGGAGATTCTGAGGGACGGTAAAGAATCTATGGTTGGGGTATAGTGTTTGTAAACTCCTAAAATGTTATGCAAAATTTGTGTCCTAAGTATGTTCATTTTTCAAGGAAAGGAATTTTGATTTTTACCTGATTCTCAAAGGCATCTGTGAGTCAGAAAATAAGTAGAAATCTCAGATCAGTGAGATTGTGCGTTCACTGATAGATTTATGTTGTTATTAGCCTTGTTTCTGAACTTGGTATAAATCTATGATGCATTTCACATTTTTACTTCCACATCCTCTGAACTCCTATTGTACTTATTAACTATGCCATTCATTTTTACATCGAACATGATTTCATAGGCTTTGATTTTCCTATGCTGTGCTTTCTAAAAGGGTCACATCTGTATACTGTCCTCAGTCATAGTTAGCATAAGACTTTAAGATCAAGTAAAGTTTGACTTAAACAAAGTAAAATATGCTTAAAAACATGTACATGCACATATAGAATCAAGTTAGATTTAACAAACTTTTTAATAAAAACCTTGGCTACTGACCAACAACAGAAATAGTTCATTATTTCTTTTCTGCATCAGAGCTCATCCCAGGGGCATAAAGGCTTCACATGAACTGTGCCTTATTACACTCTCATTTGAGAAGCTGCATTTGAACACAGTTGGATCTGTATGCATTGTCTTACCTGGATCAGGAAAACAGGTCTTTTAGTAGTTCACCAGAGCCTAGCACAAGCTTTCAGCCTCATCAAGCTCTACTGCTCTCCTTCCTTGATTTACCACTGATTTTCCTTATGTACCAAAAAATGCCTCCCCCCCTCCAACTGTGAGGAATGAGAAATAAAGGGAATGAGTTGAAGTTTTTTTGTTTTTTTTTAAATTATGCCATTAAATTGTACGTTGTTAAGATGCTTTTACCAGCTTTGAGAGAAATAAAACCTTTGGATTTTGCTTTTTAAATTGATTCCAATTATCATGAAATTTATGTGTCTGGTTGGGACTAGCCTTTTGAGCATTTAAAAATATTTTATCACATGTATTAGTTGTTTTTCAGGAAGTGATTAAACTTCAGCTTCGAGCTGTCTATAATATTACCTAGAAATTCAATTCATTATTACTCTGCTTCAGGTGAAAATTAAAAGCTTAGAATATATAAAATTAAGCCTAGGAGAATGAAGGAGAATAAAGGAAAAACTTCTGGATATTTGAAAAGTAGTTTATAAAGAATATATTACGTTTTCCTTTAAAAAAAGTGATTCTTAATATTGAGATTAGAAGAGAATATAAAAACTATCAGAAGAAATAAAGTTCTCTTCAAACTTCTGTTGCTACTGGATGCTGAATGTCCATTAATGATAGCTTTAATGTTTTCTAACAGCTTTAGTTATATTATGAAATTCACCTGTTTTAATTTCAGGAAGCCATAATTTTAATAAGTCATCATGTAATAGTCACAAGACCTACTTCTTACTGTAAGAATGCTTCATGTCTAGTAATTAATATAGTAAACATTTTGTAGTTATGGCAATAAGAGGATCCAAAATTTGTTAAGAAAGATTTTAGAATCCTCTAAGGAAACTTGCCAGAGGTAACATTCTCATCATACACTATTACTCAAATCTACTTGTTGTTTACATTAGGCTCTCCTATTAGGTTGTGAAGCACAGCTTTCCACCCATATATACTTTCAGAAATGCTCAGGGTATGTGAGGTAAGGTATTTACAACTTAGAGAAACTATGAAATACTAAGTGAAGACAGCTTTCAACATTATTTTTTCAAATTAAGAATACATGAACAGATTACATCCAACAGACAAAGAGCTACTCTAAAACTTTTGTTACCTTATCTAAATTATTTATCTTTAATTTCATTTCTTACCATTTGGGTCCTGGAATGAATCATGGCCCAGTAGATGGCGGATCTGGTTTTGGGTTTTGATCTGTTCCTACATTCTCTGTGGGCTCAGTTTTTCCATTTATTAAATTGAGATTAGGATATTGGCCTTGGCTAATTTAGAAAATTTTAATAAGAAACAATGGAAATAAAAAGTATGTAAAAAATGCTTTGTTAGCCACAAAATGCTGTGCAATTATAAGATGTTACTTTTATTATCACAATTCAAAGAAATTTTCAATATTAATAAAGAAATCCACAAATAATCTTAAGTGGCTATCTATATCTGGCACTATATTCTAAGATAAACCCATGTGGCTCTTAAGTTCAAAGAGTTAGGCTCTTTGTTCTATATGGAATAACGAGGAGCTGAGATGGATTCCCAACACCCACATTCAACTCCATATCCTTTCTTACTGCTATATTCCCAGAGTTGCTGTTCATTAAATTATTGCATTAAAAAAATAACAAATACTTAATAGTATCACCCAAAGAATGAACACAATTCTTTAAATAAAGTGGGGATAAATTTGCACTTCTAAGTAATTGTGCTTATTTGCAGAACAAATTAAAGGTTTGATTAAAAATTGTAAAGAAGAACTTTCATAATAAAATAATGGTAATGCTATGCTAAAAAATATTGTCCTATGATGGTGACATCCCAATCTTCAGGTCCTGTTCTTAGCTTTTCCATAATGTTGGACAAATTATAAATTTTCTCTTCAAATATCTCCCTTTCTGGTTGGTGGGAATGTAAACAGTACAGCCACTGCCTTGCTACTGCTCTGTAGCAGGAGTTACTGTGGAAAGCAATAAGGAGGTTCTCCAAATAGTTAAATATAGAATTACCATATGACCCAGAAATTCCACTTTTAGGCATAGAAAGTGAAAAAAAGGTCTCAAACGGACACTCATACACCAGTGTTTATAGCAGCATTATTCACAATAGCCAAAAGGTGGAAACAACCCAAGTGTCTATCAACAGATGAATGCATACATAAAATGTGGTATGCACACACATGGAATATTATTTTACCACAAGAAAGAATGAAGTTATGAGACATGCTGCAACATGGAAGAACCTTGAAATTATGCTCAGTGAAATAAGGAAGACACGCGAGAACAAATATCTTATGATGTCACTTATAAGAGATGTCTAGAAATAGCAAATTTGAGGAGATAGAAAGTAGATTAGAGATTATCAGGAGATGTGGGGTGGGGGAACAAGCAGTATATGGGTGGAAGATATGAAATGTTTGTAAGCAAATATTCTGCATGTTAATCTCAACAAGTTATATGGCTTGTGAGGATATAACACAAAGCTTAGCTATTTTTATGGTCAGTATTCAGTTCAGTACTAGTATAATGTGAGATATTAGTATTGTCTGGAAGAGTGAACAAACGATGGAATCATGGAGTAAATTTATTGAAGAACTTGGAATATGCAAACACGGCAATGGAAACCAACATTTTGATATGCTTAAGAGATAAAGTAACAGAAATACAACCCATGTAGCAATCTGATGTCCACACCTTTCTCAACTCTTAAATAGAGACTCAGATCAGTAAGCAAGACTTTTAAAAAATTGCATATTAATTTGAAGAGTTTTGACAGCAATGGACCCTGTGAATTTTATTTGATTTTAGTAATGAAAGAGTTACTAGAAGATATAGCACATATATAAAGGATTCATTGGATCATAGAACATTGAAACCTCAGAGTTCTTAGAGTGCATCTGCTCTAACAACCATGAACATTTATTGTCATCTGCTAGTTGAACTGCACTATAGTCTTTGCAGAGCTCTATCTCCAGGAAGCTTAGGAGCAGAGGCATTTACCACTGATATGAACAGGCACAAAGGAGCTGCTGCCAGAACATAAATGTGTGCAAGTAAGAAAGCAATGCTATTCAATTAGTATGCCAGCAATAAGTCCAACTCTATATGTGTTGATTTTCACAATAAATAAAAATTAAACTATCTAATAGAATATGAAAATTTTAGATGAAATTTAAAACAACTGTTTTGCAACAGGCTAAATTTGCTCGTAAGGAATGGTTAGCTGGCCGATTTATTGAGAAAACACTTCTATATTCAAGATTTATCCTTATCAATGCAGGAATTCTTTACTTATTTAGAAATGTGGGATGTTCTTGATAGTTACTGATATTGAGGAAACATTTCTAGTCTTCAGGGAAGTGTATTTCTACTGCAGTCGTTTGCAAGGGTATTTTTGTTGTGGGGGTGCTATTTACAGCTGTTTGAGAGTATATGATTACTAAGTTGCAAAGATAAACTCATGTTCTTTAATAAACTTACCCTAGAATCATTGCTCTATAAATATCTATAGAGGAGGGAGTAACTGAGTAGTCCTTTTGTGTGTATTCATTGTTTGCAAAGTACTGTTCAATCAGGGTAGATTTCATGAAAGGTAAACAGGAGCATGTTCAGGGTAAACTCAGTTTTAGTAAAGCTTTCTAAAATTTGAACATTGTATTATTTATATAACTTCAAGTTGCAACCAAGGCTTAAAGGCTTGAAAGAAAAACTTCAAAATCATTCTCATTTCTTTGCATCCAGTTTCCAAAAGTGTTCTGCAGACGTTAAGAAGTCTTACATGAAAAACAAAAAGATTCTGTGATGTAGTATTAGTTATTTATATTTTGTTATTGTAGGACTTTTCAGCATTTTTGAGATTCTAATATATACCATGACTCATGAACAGGAAAATAGAATTTACTCTGTTTGTAAAATAATTTGCTCTCTAGGAACACTTTCTCCATAAAGCACCACTAGGGACAAGTATACTTAGAACTGCTTTGGGAAATGCTGCTTTGGGAAATATTAAATATAAACTATATTGTCTAGTTTTAAAATTTCTTCTGCAATTTCACTCATTTACAAGTCCTATCTTATTTTCCTCCTTTTCCATATAATTACTCTGTACTTTAACCAAACAGAGTTACTAAATACCACATAATTTCTTAATTCTTTTTTGATTTATGGAAAAATTGCAAAAATACTACAGAGAGTTCCTATATATCTTTCATCAACTTCCCCTGACATCTTTCATAAGTATAGTATGTTTATCAAAATAAGGAATTTAACAATGATTCACATAATATTTACTAATCTCTAGACCTTATTTAAATTTCGCTATTTTTCCAGGATTCAGGATACAATCTAAGATGCCACATTGCATTTAGTGGTTGTGTCTCCTTCAATTTATGACAATCTCAGTCTTTGTCTTTCATGACCTTGACATTTTTGGAAGAGCACTGGCCAGTTGTTTTCTGAGAGTCCCTTGATTTGGGTTTATCTGATGCTTTCTCATAATAAAATAGAGTTTATGCATTTTTGGCAGTGTTCCTCAGAAATTATGTTGTGCCCTTCCTCCTGCATCATACAAGGAGATACAAGGTATCAATTTGTCTTGTTATGGGTGCCAGGTTTTTTTTGAAACAGTGCCAGGTTTTCTACTGTAAAGTTATTATTTTTTCCCATTGAAAATAATAAGTATCTTATGGGGAAGTACTTGGAAATGTCTCAAATATTTTTCACCATATATTCACCAATAATTTTAGTTTCCATCAATGATTTTCCTCTGTATAAATTATTATCCTGATACTTGTTAATTGGTGACTTTCTATTTCTATCATTTTTCTACATTTATTAATTGGAATTTTATCATAAGGAAGAGTTTTCCCTCCTTTCTCATTTATTTATGTATTCAATAATTTATATCAGTTTGGGCTCATGGCTATTTATTGTATCATATATTACATATATTCTGTTTTATATTGTATATTATACTTATTGTACTCTAATTCAGTGAAATAATAATTCTGTTGCTCAAATTGTTCAGCATATTTTTACTTTCTGGAATTACAAAATGTATTTTCCTTGTTCCAAGTAACCATTTATTCCAAGGAACACTGGTCCTTTTTATTGAAGAATAATATTGAAATCAAGCTCTGAATGCTAGTTGTGCTCATTGCTACTAAGGTATCATTGCTTCTTAGGCCCTCTTAGAAGACAGAGCCAGGAAATAAATATTTATATATAAATACACATATCTATATTTATTTCTATATTTTTCATTTATTTCTTTATCCATCTAAACCATGCCCCTATGAAAAATAAATGTACTAGTTAGAATACAATATTTGCGTACTTTTTGTCTTCATTCTCAGTCAAAATACTTCTAGTTCTTTTCTTCCCCACCCCCTTCACCTTGGTTGTTATGCATTTGTAACATTTAATTTATTTCCATTTTTGCCTTTGGTATCCCTATTTTTTGCATGGGCAGGCACCGGGAATCAAATCCGCAGGCGAGAACTCTGCCACTGAGCCAGTCACACCACCCTTTTGGTATCCTTTTTAAGCTTTCCCCCATATCCTGCTTGAAATGAGGTATCTACATCTGGTATGTGAAAGAGTTAAAGCTTTATGAAAAGTTATTTTCAAATGTGTCCCTCCTCTGCTACTCTATTTCTATTAATCTGCCTTTCCACTCCATTCCCATATCCCCCTATAGCTAACCAACTTATTTAGTTTCTGTTTTATTATATAATATGTTCTTTACATCTTCCATTTTGTCACTTATTATTTTGTTGTTGTTGTTGCCTTCAGAATCATTGTTAAAGTCTTCCACTCTTAGTGTGCTGTGTTATTTGGTGTGTTTTATTATTAAAAGGTGGTTTTGTCATGTTTAATGCTTTTTGGCTTGAATTCTACTTTGTCTGGGTCAGAATCACTACCTCTGCTTTCTTTTTGTGGAAAGAGAACTAAACTATTTTACCTACTTCACTATCACTGAATACAAATTAATTTTTTTTTAAATTTGCATATGGGCAGGAGGCACCAGGGATCGAACTCCAGACCTCCAGCACGGCACGTCGGAGCTCTGCCTGCTGAGCCACGGCAGCCGCCCCAAATTAAATTTTTTATCAGACCAAACATATTCTTCCTAATTAATTTGTTTCAGGTTTCAATTAATTCTGAGTTTTATGCTGAGAAATTGAATAAAATAAGAACATTACACAAAACAATCCCTACAAGTCCAATTTTATAAATTTTAATCCTTCACTCAATTTCTTCAATAAATCTGATTTAGATTAATTTAGACTTGATTCTTCCCCTAACCTTCCTCCCACAATTTCATATTCAATAGGTCACAAAATTCTATTTATGTGTCTTTGCAATGTCTTACAAATTATTCATTCCCTTTCTACAGCCATTTAAAAAAATCCAGTCCCTTTATAAAGTGTCCAGATTTCCAAAACAGTCTTAGTGACTTCCCCAATATACCCACACTGCAAAGGAATGTCAAGATGACTTGCAAACATATGTCCTTACCATAACTCTTTCTGTCCAGGAATTGTTTGTGTCTCATTCTTAAGATAAATCAAATCTCTTATCTGTCATGGTAGGTCCTCATACTTCCACACTTCCTTAGTCCCATTCTAATAGCTAATCAATAAAATATATTATAGCCATTTGAACTTCATTATCATGATCTCACACATCTTGTTTTTCTTTACATTTGTACTTTTGCTTAGAAGCTTTGGCATAAACTTTCCTTCCACTTTTTCATTGAATATCTATTCATTGTTTCATCCATCCATCAAACATTTTCTGAATGCCTAATCTTTGGTAGACATGGAGGATACAATGGTAGCATGAGAGATCAAGTCCATTGTCAGGAAAAAACAACCAGCAGACAAGCAAGTAAACAAGCAAAACAGAAGATTCAGAAAGTGAGTATTATAGAGAAAGTAAAAGATGATGATGTACTAGAGAAGGGATAGTTTTGAGTGGAAGCTAAGGGAGGGCCTTTCTGAAGAGGTGACCATTGAACCAATGATAAGAAAGAGGCAGCCAAATGAAGACTAGCAACAGGATACCCTAGACAGAAGGCACACTGCATACATCTGGGAGCAAAAATGAACTTGGTGTGTTCAAAGGATAGAAATATATTAACTGGACTTGAACACAATGAATGAGGGGTAAGAGAGGAGGTCCAAGAGGTTGCAGGGACCTTATCATGTAGGGCTGTGTAGGACATGGTCAAGGGTTTAGGTATTAAAGTTTTGGAGGAAGAAATGGCAAGATTGAATGGCCATCTTCACCCTTACCCCATTCCCTCAGAAGTATTACCTCACAAATCCAATGCATTATGGTTAGCAGCAGTTTGAATTTTTTTTTTGATGATTATTTAATGAGGAAGTGGAGGGTAGTTGTTTATATAGGGTTAGGGATTCACTCAAGGGATTTTAAAACCACCCCCTTCCATCCTTGTTCTCTGGGGGAGATTCTAATATCCCCTTTCCCAACTGCTTTACAGTGAGCCAGTGCTACTAGAGAAGTGTGCCATACCTTCTGATGTGTTCTATGTGAAAAAAAAAAAAGGACAAATCACTTTTCTAGCTGTCTCATAAATGTATGAGACATAAGAAATTGATGAATAGCTAGAGCGTAAGAAACTGAAGGTCAGAGTGTTTACTTCTTCCTTTGGAATATCCCAGAACCCCTCATATATTACTTTATGTATGGAGCAGATGCTCAACAAAATTTGATTAAAGTATTTATTTATAAGAGGACATTCTTAAGTTTTTCTACTTCCACTCAGCAGGTCCATGTTTTGCTTCATAATAAAGTAATTAATAAGCCAAATTGTGGTAACTAGTGCCCACCTAGGAAGGACCCTTCCTAAAGGAACTCAAATATAAAGATGAGAGAAAATCAATCTCAATTTGCAAATCTCTGTGTGGTTAACATCTCTGGCAACTATCTCAGTATTGAGATAGCTTTCCCATGGTGCCTGGAATCAGATATAGTGATTCATTTTCATGGTTTAAAAGAATTGATAAGATGGCATCAATTTTGTGCTATTACTATCTCTAGTTTTCTTTATCTGTCTCCTAGTCATCTAACAAGTCCATATAAAAACATTTTAAATATGAGCACTGATTTGTTTTACTGTTACACTTGTGGCATGCCAGTTAGCATAGTAGTAACTTTCATTTCTAATAATGTCATACTTACTAAGCAGTAGATCCACTTTTTATGCATTCCCCACTGTTGCCACATTTCACTAAACTGCAGGGAGAAGCATCACACTGGCCAACACTGCGTCCAGCATTTGGGTGGCCCTCAGGATTTCCCAGGTCTCTGAAATGACCATCTTTCCTGGTGCGAACTTGAATACTGAATATACAACCTTGAAGAAAGGTGAAAATATTTCATATTAGAAGTAGGAAGAATGTATAAAACAAGAAGATTGTTATTTTTATTTTTAAAATAACATTCTTTAACATTACAAATGTAATACCAGCCAATTTTAAGAAAAAAATAGAAAATCCCAGAGAGGAAAAAAAATCCACAATATTGATAATAATCACAAGTGGTGGGTTCTTTGCCCCATGCACTCAAATGAACAATTCCTGAGATAAACTGGGTTTCAAAGAGAGAGTTTATTGCTAAGCACAGAGCAGGGGATCAGATGCCTATCTGCCTAAAAGTCTGTCTCCCTGAGTCTAAGGAATTCAGTATTTCTATGGATTCAAGCAAGGGGAGATGGAGTTGTCAGCATTACAATATCAAACATAAAGAAGGCTTAGACTAGGCTAAATTGGCCATTAAAATAATAACCACACACAGGGCTGAGACTTGTTGGGTTTCAATAATTTCAGATATTAATTTCTGGCTATTGTGCAATATAGAAAGAAAAAACATCGACATAATGGTTCAGTAATCATATTCATTTGTTAATTTCTCTGTTCCAACACCACTACCTCAGAGAAGATCACTATTAACAATTTGGCATACATGTATTTACAGGGCATTTTTGTTATGCTTGCAATAATTAGTTGCACTTTCTTTTAAGCAAAAATAGAATTTCCCATTAAATTCCTCAACTATCCCTCAACTATCAAAGATAAACTGAGGCAATTAAAAATTTTTGTTGAAGTTTATTTGGGCAAATAATTCACAAATCATGCAGCACCAAATGGGATGCCAAAGGAGCTTCCCTAACTGTGGAAAAGGGAAGCGGATATAGGGAAAATGTGGAAGCAAGCAAGGAAATGTTCTGATTGGCTGACATTAAATTTCCATTTTACACAGGGAGGTTTTCCAGAGAGAGGAGTGGATATACTTTGATTAGTATGGTATGCTTATCTACTCTGATAAACTGTCTCTCTTGGACTGAAATTGGTTTATGACCAAGTGCAGCTTATCTGAAGGTGCATTCCATTGTTCCATTTTCTTGGAAAGCCCCTGCAGGTCAAATGTTTTTGTCTTTTGGAAAATCCATTTTTAGAAAGGGTCCCTCTTGGCAATGCCCAATGCAGATGGCCATTTTATTTTACTTAACATATGGCTTTATAAAAAATAATTGCACATCATAAATACCAGTAATTCTTTTCTCATGCCATTAATTATTCTTAAATGACGGCATAATATTCTATTATTTTATAACATATTTAATCACTTTTTGATTACTGGGCAAGTGACTCACTTCTACCCTTTTGTTATTAGAAATAAAGCTGTAATGAACATCATTGTGTGTGTATGTGTGCATTAGTAGATGGTAGCATTTAGACAAAGAACAAAATACTACTGGCTATTGTACAATATAGAAATCTTTGTGTATTTGCTAGTTACTTCCTTAGTATACATTTTTAGAAGTAGTATTACTAGACCAAACGTATGGATCTTTGAAACGTACCCAGGAATCCCCCACAGACGCTGTGCACAGCTCTGCTTATCCTAACAACTGACCCATCTGCTTTTTCACCTGTACCACAATGCAGAGCATTTTCATTCTATTTTACTTTTTTCCTTCAGAAAAATGATGGAATAGTCTTTCTCTATTTTCAATTGAGGTTGAAAATCTTTTACTACATTTATTGGTCATTTGTAATTTTTCCTTCTCAGTTGCTTATTATATTCTCTTTTCTCTATGTATTCACCCTTTTAAATATTTATTTGGAAGACATCTTTGAATAATGAACACGTTAGTCCTTTGTCAAATATGGTTAATACTTAATCCAATTTATTTGCCATTTAATTTTGCTAGGTGTTGAGCTTCTTTTGTTTTGGATATATAAATGTTTAAAGTGATTATGTCATCAAATTTATCTTTTTTTCAGGGATTCTGCTTTTGTATATATTATTGGAAAGCTATTTTCCACCTTAAGGTTTGATAAATATGAACAAAAATGGCAAACAATGAAATTTTTAGAATGGAAATGTTTGGGATACTGAACTTTATTGTAATTTTACTCATTTCTTTCAGCATATACTCAGAATTTGTTTATGAAGTACTTTCAATTCAACATGGGTGCTAGAAATACATAGAATGTTTAAACAGATAAAGGAATAGTCCATTGGATTTTATTTACAAAACATCTCTAGAAACTTCAAGTGTAGAACAATTCATGGTGGAGAAAAATAGGTTCAGTTTTGAAAGGTCAGGAATTCGCTTTCCAACTGGCATTTTCACTGGTAAAGCACCATTCTCAGTATGTATTCATATTTTCTTATTTTAAGAGAACAGTGATTGTTCTTACTTAGATTTAATTTTTGTTCTTTGTCTAAATACCACTATCTGCTTAATACACAAATGAAGAATGCTAATTTGAGCAAGAGGTTGGAAGTAGAGAAATTAAGACACACCAGGATAGGTTTTGATAGAAGAAAGAACTTGTGGAGGTGAGGTAAGAATGAAAAAATATATGGGCATTAGAAAGCAGCCCATATATTTTTTCATTCTTCAATTCTTTTTTTAGAATCCAATTTTTATTCTAGAAGTGATAGGGTTCTTGTTGATTTTTTGAGCATGGCATCTAAAATACTGGTTTAAAAAGTTAATGTGGCTCATGAACAGACATTTGCACATTGATGTTCATAATATCATTAATTACAATTCCCAAAAGATAGAAATAGCCCAAGTGTCCATCAACTGATGAATGGGTAAACAAAATGTGGTATATATGTAGATTGGAATATTATGCAACTGTAGGAAGAGATGAAATCATGACACATGTGACAACATGTATGAGCCTTGAGGACATTAGGTTGAATGAAATAAGTCAGACAGAAAAGGACAAATATTGTATGTTCTCACTAATATGAACTAAATATAGTAGCAAACTCATGGTGTTAAGATCTAGAATATAGGCCACTAGAAGATAGAATGAGGGCAGAGAAAGGGGACTGATGCTTAATTTGTGCATCATATGTAATGAGGTTGATGGTAAATGTTTATAAATGGATGGAGGTAACGGGAGCACATTATAGTGAGTGTAACTAAGAGTATTGATATATGGGTGTAATGTGGTTGAAAGAGAAAGTTTAGGGTTGTGTGTGTCATTAGAAGAAAAGCCAAAGGATTGAACATGGGACTGTAAAACACAGTGAACCCTCTTCAGGATGAAAATGTTTTAGAATTGATTGTCGTGATGTTTTCACAACTCTGTGAATATTTTAGATTAGAAGACAGTGATTGTATATTTTAGAAGAATTGTGTAGTATGTGAATTTATCTAAAAAAAAAACTGCTTTAAAAAAAGCTAATGTGGTTATAGTAGATAGGATATACTGGTGTACAAAGCAAAATTAGCTGAATGGAGGTCAGCTATGAGAATATTGTTTTGTTCCAAGCATAAGATGATATGGCATAAAACTAGGGCTGTGGAATTGAAGGAAAGATATAAGTGATACCACAAAAGGAGAATTTATAGAAAGAGACCTATTCTAACATGTCAGGTAATGCGGGAGAAGTGAGGAGTCAAAGATGACAGTAAGGCAGTTCTCAAATTTAGCTACATCAGAATCACTTGAAAGGCTTATTTGAATAAATATTCCTGGGCTGTGCTCCTAGTTTCTGATTTGCAGTAAGAATTTGCTTCTGATGTTCAGTATGAATTTGCATTTCTAACAAGTTCCAGCTGATGCTGATGATCTAGGGACCTCACTTTGACAATCACTGCACAAGGACTCAAACTAGTGTTGGGAGACTGGGAGCAGCAGTAAAAGAAACAAGCAAAACGAAAAGGCATTTTTTTTTGTTGAGAGGATGAGACATTTGAACCAGTTGCTCTGTTTCTAAGCCTGCCTTTAGACAATAAGATTATCTATGGACAATAGAGATTCAAATGAAAGGACTAAGCTATTCTCACTTGGGCTTGACCTGTTTTACTCTTTATGTCCTTCCCTCCCTCCATTTCTTCCTCAATTAGTCTAAAACCACCAGGGACAAACCTGTCAGATATAGTTAATACTTAATCCAATTTATTTGCCATTGAATTTTGCTCGGTGTTGAGCTTCTTTTGTTTTGGGTATATAAATGTTTAAAGTGATTATGTCATCAAATTTATCTTTTTTTTTCAGGGGTTCTGCTTTTGCATATATTATTGGAAAGCTATTCTTACTGATTATGCTGCCAAAATCAGATTTCAATGAAGGTGACTGCACACCAGAGATACCATGGGACATCTCACCAAGTGAAGGTAATAACGAATTATGATATGATTATGGGGATGGGTGGAGTTTAAATGAAATTTAAATGGAGTAGCTTTTGATAGGCTAATAATAAAGCAGGCCTGCATGTAAAAGGGTCAATGCAAGGTTTGGATTACAAACTGGACTCTCGGTCCTATTTTCTTGGAAATAGACAGATATGTGGAATATTGTATCCAGAAAACCCTCACGTGAAACTTTGCACCTGGGTTGTAAATCAAGTTTGTTTCTCTGGGTCAAAGTTGTTTAGATCCTCCAGGCAATAATGGGATGTTTAATTATTACTGATTTAATTTCAAACAGCAGAGCTTCTGATGATCTGTGATTTTAGAGAGCAGAGTTTTTCAGTGAGTAATAAAACAGTCATCACTCAAAGAAGTGGGTTGTTATGACACTTTATAGGTGCAGCATGTTCTTGGGAAAAATATTGTTGCATATAACTTTGCAGCTGGCCTTACCTGTGTCTGTTATGTGATGAATGGCCAGGCAAAGTTGTGTAATATAAGCTAATTTTAATTTTTAATTCCATCTTTCTTTAATTTTTTTCTGCATGGAATTGCCTACCTGGAAGACATTTGTAAACTGTGAAAGTGCTTGCATTGAAGGACCTCCACATCTGTTGCCGAGGCTTTCATTCTCTACTCCTTTCTCTATACACCAGGCTACAGCCTATTCCCCCATCTTCCCAGAAGCTTTGCGGTGCAGCTCGCTATGGTGTGTTCTAGTCTGCCAAAGCTGCCAGAATGCAGCACACCAGAGATGGATGGACTTTTAATAAAAGGGGATTTATTTAGTTAAAAATGTATAGTTCTTCAGAGGAGAGGCAGCTAACTTTCATCTGAGGTTCTCTCTTACATGGGAAGGCAAAGGGCAATCTCAGCTGGCCTTCTTTCCAGGCTTCTGGGTTCCAACAGCTTTCCCTGGGGTGATTCCTTTCTGCATCTCCAAAGGCCTGGGCTGAACTGCAAGTGCTGAGATGAGGTATGCCAAGCTGCTTGGGCTGTGCTGCATTGAGCTCTCTCATTTAAGCATCCAGCCAATTAAATCAAACGTTATTCATTGCAGCAGGCACACCTCCTAGCCAGCTGAAGATGTAATCAGTGACAGATAAGCGTCACATGCCATTGGCTCATGGCCACAGCAGCAGAACTAGGCACCTTCACCTGGCCAAGTTGACACCTGAACCTAACTACCACAGTGTATCATTTTGCCAAGCAGTTCCCAATTGCTTGAATCTCTCCATTTTAACTCCCTAGCCAATTAATTAGCCAATGCAACTGTGTAACATCTTTGCTGGGTTGTAGCAAAAGCAGAATAATACAGAGAAGACATTGATATATTTGATGGAGAATAACAATCATCATGTTCTCCATCCACTGGATATTCTTTATTTCAAAGTTAAGCTTCCACTTCAGTGAAAGACTATTGGTCAACTCCCCATACTCTTATAAATTACTTTGCCAGGCAGTGTAAATGCTCATTCTGGCTTTGCTTTTGAGTCTGTTCTTGAGTCTGTCTTAGTTTCCCAGCTGCTAAAATAAATGCTATACAATAAATTGGCTTAAACAACAGGAATTTACTGGCTCATTGTTTTGAGACTAGAAGTCTAAAATCAAGGCATCAGCAGGATGTTGCTTTCTCCCATAGACTGTAGCCTTCTGGATTGGCTGCTGGTGCTGTTGGCCCTTGTTTTTTCTATCACATAGCAATGCACATGGCAATGCTTTCTTCTTTCTCCTCTGGTTCTGTTGACTTCTGGCTTCTCCCCATAGCTTCTCTATATATCAGCATTCAGTTGGGCCAAACCTTAACTGAAGTAACATTTTGGAGAACCTGTTTATAATGGGTCCATACCCACCAAATGCAGACAAAGACTAAATAATGTCCAAAGTGTGGTACACAATTCAATTCACCACAATAGCCCTCAGCTACTTTCTGTCTTCTTTACATACCAGATGCAATATATCAAGAACTTAATCCCATCCCATATTTTAAAGGCAGTTGTTTTGAAGTCATGAATTATTTTTAGCAATTTAAATTATTGGTGATTTTCCTCCTAAATCCTCTTAGATAAGAACAAAAAAAAGGCAAGATTTCCTAATTATTTTAAATATGATCTTTGGGAATTTACATAACTATCAGTAGTTATCCTTTAGATGAGAGAGCATAAGGGATTCTGACAAGAAAATACCTGTCCTAGGGAAAAATGTTCCTTCTACATATGGGTTTAAATTTAATAGATTTGAATCAAATAAAAAATAAACTATGTCAGTATAATGCTTTTCTAGGCATCAATTTAGTTCATATTAATTCAGTTCATAGAGCAAACAATTACTGAGGCTTTGCCTTGTAAAGTACTCTGTGTGTGGAAGGGTGTAGAGAAAATAACAAGATCTCGGTTCTAGGTATGATTTGAGTCTTGTGGCATAAAAAGTAACTTTAAGATAAATTCTACTTTTGTTTTTATTCAGGGTTTCCTTCTTGCCTTTTTGTAAAAGACACATGTGAGTCTTGGACATGTAAGAACTTGCTTGCAACTCAGACTGTTGAGGCACATTTGATACCTACACAAATAAAAGAAAATCACACATACTAAAAAAAAACTATTGTCACACCCATGCTTTGAACACAGACTAGAATGTCAGGAGAACTGGATAATGGATAATAGATTTTCCCATATTCACACAAGTCAAAAGTAATTTTAAATTCTATGTCAGAATCAAATAGTCTTCTCAGTGAAAATAACACATCTTAGAACATGTTAAAAACTGGACGTTTTCCCTAGAAAAATTCATATAGGTGTGCACTCAATTTTATGTATGATTTTAGGAGTCTCAAGGGCCCACTGACTCCCATCCATGAAACTCAACTTGAAAACCCCACAGCTTTGTAACAGATGCAACTTAAAGGCGAGAGGAGAATTCTTCTCATTAGGACAGGTAAAACAGTAAAATTGAGGTACACAATTCAATTCACCACAAGATCCCTCAGCTATTTTCTGTCTTCTTTACATGTCAAATGCAATATATCAAGAATTTAATCCCACCCCAAAGTTTAAATGTTTGTTGTTTCGAGATCCTGAACTATTTTTAGCAATTTAAATTATTGGTGATTTTCCTCTTAGTTAAGAACATAAAAAAGCTTATGATAAGAATCTAAGTAACAGCTCTGTTTCCCTGGTATATGTAGATTATTTAATCTGGAGAAGGATTTAATAATCTCAATATCTTCATGAACACTGATGGTTACAGGAGAGAAGATCTATGGCTTGTTATGAACCAAATCCAGAACATAACCAAATAGGCTGAATCAGTGGTAAGAATTTGTATTTTAGACTGAGAATTTCTGGGTTGGAATCATTTACCAAGAGTGTTCATAGAAATGTGAAAACATAAAGCAGTTAATCTTATACTGTGTTTGATTTAATCGCCAATCTAAAGACAGAACTTTACCTTGATTATTAAATTCTTCCATAGAATTCTGTATTTGCTTTGTTATGATTAATTAATATAGTGCTTTAGTGTAGTGGCTTCCAAACAAACATAGGGAAGCTTGTTAAAATGTGAATATTTAGATCTCACCCGACAGATTTGGATTAAGTAGTTCTAGAATAGGGTTCAGCAATCTTTAATAATAATCTTTATTATTAACAAGTTCCTTACATCCTTCTTATAGAGCCAACAGAGATCAGTTTTTGGGAACCATAGGTGTGTGGTACAGTTACAACCTTGTCATTATGGTGGCTTGTGATCATTGTCCACAATTTGTTATTATTAGCAAATGCTAGTCTATAACGGAGGGAAGGCAGGCTTTAAGAGAGAATTCAAGAAATGAATGGTAAAATTAGGGGCCAAAATCCTAGAGATTGTGGTCTAAGTGCTGTTACCCAAAGATTGTCAGAGGATTCCTGCCCTAACTACGAACCATGGCAACTGACGTGCTTCCAGGAGTGGTCAGTCCTGGTGTATTTCTCAGAAGAAGGGCTAGCTGAGTGCATGTTGAATTCAGGTTCTTTGTCAGACTTTAGGAAAAAATTATAGATCCTGATGAATGCCACTCTGCATTCTATCATCAATATATGAAGAAAAGTTCCTATTAGAAGGGACAAAATAAACCAGAAGGAAAGCACGCAACACTGAACTTCAATAAATTTGAAAATGGCAAAATCCTATGACAACAAGCTGGAACAATAAGAGATATTTATTGACTGTTTTTCATGTGCTGGTTGCTGGGCTAAGCATTGAATATAATTATTTTACTTAACTCATTCATTCACATGAAACCTAAGGCATGGACATTTTTATTTTACAGAGGAGAAGTTGGAAGCTCTGACAGTTTAAGTAACAGGCTAGAAGTCACATAGCTGCTCATGGCAGAACCTGGATTGGAAGACAGCCAGATTCCAGAGCCTGGGCTCTTTACCACTATGCCGCACAGTCAGTGTAGCAAAGGAGGAGGAGCAAGTGTCTGATTGGAACTTTCTACCCCCACCCCTTCACCTAGCACCACCATCATTGCTAACACTTAGCACTTGCTATAACCTGTGTTTTAGCTCCATTAACTCATTCTCAATAATACAATTTAGTGTTATTATCCAATTTTACAGATGAGGCAAAGTGAGACACAGGGTGATTAATGACTAGCTGGGGTTATGAAGCTTGTTGGTGGGGGAGCTGGGTATGAACCCAGGCAGTTGGCCTCACACTCTTATCCATGCTGATGTACTAGCCCCTTACCCAGGGAAATTATCTAAAGTACTTTTGCAAGCATTGTGTCTGTGGATATGTCAGCATGTTGTGATGACCTCCACAGGATCTTTACTTCATTAAGTGAAAGATGTGCTTTTTTCACACTCATAAATTTACCCATCTCTTTCCTTGAACATAATGTTTTTAAAAACTCTTTGAATTGTTATGCCCTTACAATCCTTTTTGGATTCTCTCTACTGTGAAAGAATTATTGAGCTCTTTATTACATTTAGCATAGTGCCATAATAGGCTTAAACCTGTCTTTTAAGACACCCTTCTGAGAATCCGCACTGATTCCATGTTCAAAGAAAAAGTTTCTTTGAGAGCCATGGGAAAATGAAATAATTTTACTGGAAACTGACCTTATATTAAATTGGATTATCTGTGTTGCTTTAGGATGTTTCAAGTACATGGCTTTGTGCATTCATGTTTAGGCAGAAAACAGTGGGGGGTGTGGGTGAGGGTAAGGTGCTGCCAGGCAGGCAGAGAACACAATCACTGAATCCTGTCATTTTCTTACTGCTAGTTTTGCCCCCTAGAAGGAAAATCCTGTCTCCCAGCGAGATATTATATCCTTGTCCCTGTTCCTTGGCTTCTGATGAAGAATAGGCTGGGTATGAGTGGTGGCTGTGGACACCATAATGAGCAGTCCCTTGGGACTAGGATCCACCAAACAACTTATTTTCACCAGGTGAACTATTATAATAATTCAAAGCACATCTTTATTTTATAACTGTACTATGGGTCAGCTTCACAGGGAAGGTCTGTGTTCCTTTTTGAATGTGGAGAGACAGACCATGACAGTATGATTGCTTTCCAAAAACACAATGTTCCCCATTAAAAATCCTGTGGTGGCCTCTGTGGGCCACACCTTGGTGGTATGGACAGGTTGACTGCAGTACCACCTTTCTCTTCTTCTATGTAAAGAACATTCCAGTGGTCGGCTACAAAGTTAGAGTTTTTATATCAACCATGACTCTGTGAGCTCTACCATACTTACCCTATTTTGAAAAGCAGTCTACATTCCTGATATTCCCCATCATACTCTCCTTTTTTTCTTTATTCTATAGCATATCACCTTTACTACAATTTAATTTATTCTCTTCAGTATTTTTGTCTGTTTCCTCCTCTCTTCTACTGGAATATAAATTCACTAATGCAGAAATCTTTGTTTTGTCCACTGAAACATCCCAAACACCTAGTACAGTGCCTCAAATATAGCAAATGATCAATAAACAATGAATGAATGAACATTTTCAATTAAAATAAAACTTTATATGATACAGTGTGATAGAAAGCAAACCAGATTTCTGGCTTTTGGAACTAAGAGAATACCCTTTAAAAGGTTTATCTTTTCTCACATATTTGAAACAAGGAGAAATGCTGTAAAAACCGTTCATGTCTTACCTTGAAAGCCATTTTTAAAATCTGCTCCTTTCGGTAATAGATCTGGAGCATATTCACTGTGGCCACCTACATAAAACTGACTGAAGACATTGAGACTAACAAGTCTTCCTGGGGAGATGGTGGATTTATTTTTATAATTATCTACCTTCAAAAGAAAAAAAAATCAAGTTATTAAAAAAGGAATTTGTTTTCTAAGTTGAAGTAGTAAGATACTCTGTTATTATTTCTCTGCCATAAAGAATTTTCAAAGATCTGAATTTTGAAGAAATTAAAAAAAGAAAACACTATATGCCTCTAAAATTCTCTACCTCTCTGCTGGTGTCTCTTATAATGGGTATACTACTATAGCGGTTATGGTTTGCATTTCAATTGAAATCACAATTCATCAAAGATTTGGAGTTGGCATCAGTACCCATGCCTCTTTAGTTTTGCCCTTCATTCTTTCTCATCTGGGATATGGACAGCCTTCTGCTGCTCCTGCTCCACTCAGCTTGACATTCCTGCCAGCCCACCACTATCTAGCTAAATACCACCACTAGAGTGATTTATGAAAAACTGGGAATCTATTATGGTTCATTTCCTCTTCTTAAATTTCCTGGTAGCTCTGATCGCCATCTGCATGAAAATCTAACCTTCTTAGCATGACAACTAAGACAAGTTTATGATACAGAACTTGTCTATGTCTGGCCACATCTCTTGCTTTCCCCATCTGAAAACCTATGTTCTAGTCACCTTCACTACTAGCATCCTTAAACCCACACTGTGGTCACTGCTTTTCTCCCCTAACTACTATTTATTTAAAGTTATGCTTAAGCATCATCTCTTCCAGGAAGCATTTTCCGAACCCTTCTCTCCATCCTTATCTGTGTTAGGCATCCCTCCTATTGCCTCTGTACTTCAGCACAGATCCAATAATATAGTAGCTACTCAGTAAATGTTTGTGGGACAAATGAATGGATGACTCTTTACCTTCAGCCAGCCCATTTGGAAGACCCTCCCGAGGTAGACCGTGTGGATTCCAAGGCTCAGATCGAGAGGCTCACTCCTGATTGTTGCTTTGCCAGATCCCAGGTTATAACTGTAAACCACACTGCCATTGTGCAGTCCCACAGCCAGGAAGTCATCACCATTCAACCCTGGAATGAGAATATGCACAGGGACTGCTTACTGGAATTCAGGAGCCCAGTCAGCTTCATTTTACTGTCTGGTTCTGAATTATAGACCAGTATGTTAAGTTATAATAGACAGCTCTTGTCAGCATGCAGGTATATGCAGTTGGATATTATTACTCACAACCTCAGAAACTGCCTGAAGATTAAGAGCTTATTTCTTTGAAGTCATGAGGGTTCTGGTGAATTCAGGGGAATATACCTTCAAAAGTTTAATGGGATTAAAAATCTCCTTTTTGTCTGAAAGTTCAGTGTGTGCTTTATAATAAGTAGAACTGTCCTGGTAGTAAGTGATTCAAAAGACTGAGATAGCCTAGTACCAGCTTTGAAGTTCTTTCTATGATTTGAGGAGAGTATAAAGATGATTTATCTCTGTGGCTGCTCAGGTTATGCTGTCATCATTCTATAGCAAAAGCATTCGACCATGTCCTCCATGACTACTTAGTGACAGATTGTTTCCATGTATTCTCTTCTCTGTGTTTTTCTCCATCTTCTCTCCATCCTTCCATTAGTTCAGGGCCATCCATGCAGCCCAGTGAGTCAGAGGATGCAGAACATTTGGGATGCAGCTCTGATAGGTCCAATGGGAGAAAGGTGGGCAGTTGAGAGAAACCCAGCACTGGGCACCAGGGGAAAGCTGGCAGTGAGTTCAATAGCATTAGGAAGGTCTGGGGATGGTCAAAGGGAGTAGGTCTTGTCAGTGGGGCAGTGTGCACATAGGTCCAGGCAAAGCTTCTAGACCCAGGTGGAGGTGAAAGGTCTGTCCGCTGGAAGCAGGGGCCCAAATACATTGCCCATTTTATGAAAGGTATTTTGTGGATGAGGTAAAACTGGACATCAGTGGACTGAGGCTTGCAGGCAGGGTATTGAAGCAAGGACTTCCAACTGAAAAAATAATATAGAGACATGATAGAAATAAGAGACCTAATCGTAGAGAACAAAGCAGAATTAAGTCCTAGCACATGGACAAAATTTGTTATGACTATGTATACCTCCCTCCTCTTTCATTTCTAAGGGTGATGACTTCTCTGTTCCCTTGACTTCTATGGTTAGGCTGATGAAAGTAAAAGAAAGAACTGCAGATGGGTGTTTCCAGATGGTGTAGGGACATGGGCACTGCAAAATGGAGGACAGAAATGTTATTTAGAGATACTTGAACTCTGCCCCTGTTTACTAGCGGATCTGCCATGGGGTCTGAGAAGGTTTAATTCTGAAAGCTCCTTTGCTTTGTCTAGTGGTTTGGTTTGAGAGCCAGACTGTTAAGTTCCATACCATTGATCAAGTACCTTGGGAACTTAAGAGCAGATCTCTCTCTTTTTCTCCCTCACTCCCTTTCTGGTGGTTTTTCTCCCACCTGCAATCCTGTAGAAGGTTAACATGTGTGATGGTTAGGTTGGTTTGTCAACTTGGTCAGGTAATGTTGCCCAGTTTTCTGGTCAAGCAAGCACTGGCCTAACCATTACTGTGAGGACATTTCTTGGACTTAAATCATCAGTCAGTTGATTGCATCTATGGCTGACTACATCTACAATCAACTAAGGGGAGTGTCTTCCACAATGAGAGACATTTAATCCAATCAGTTGAAGGCTTTTAAGGGAGAGGTGATGAATTCAGCATTCAGAAGAGAGAGCTTTTGCCTCTACTTCAGCTGACCAGCTTCTCCTGGAGAATTCATCAAACACCTTCATCAGAGTTGCCAGCTTGTAGCCTGTCCTATGGAATTTGGACACATGCATCCCTGCAGTTGTGTGAGACAGTTTTATAAAATCTCATACTATTTATAGATATCTCCTCTTGGTTCTGTTTCTCTAGAGAACACTGACTAATACAGCTTCAGTACTGGGAGTGGTTCTTGAGAAGCAGAATCTTTAAAATGGGTTTTTACAATTGGTTTTCTACACTGATTAGACTCAAAGGCACTTAATGATCCTATCTCCAATAATCATGATGGTGCTGACAGTACATGGCATGAGTTGGTAATAGCGGTATGCAAAATATCACCATTTGATTCTGCTAATCATACACTTATATGAGGCAAGGCTCTGGATGACAGAGTTTTTGACACTTTAATAGTGTTTTGTGAAGCTGAAAGGTATGACAATTCTGGCTGGTTGATACTAGATACACTGGATACAGTTATAAAAGAAAAGGATGAGCAAAAGGCTTCAAATTTGCAGCTGAAGTGCCATATGAAAGATATAAAAGTTTCTATGTGTGCTCTGAAAAACAATCTTATTTCCTGTGGCCACAGACTTAAGATTTCTGAAAAAAAGACCCAGAGTCTCATTGTGTGAGTAGCAGATTTATACCATAAGCTAAATTCTTAACCTTATGGGGCATCTACTATTAAAGTGAGGGCATTGATTGGAAAGGACAATTGAAAATTGGATTGGGACATATGGGTTGATAATGATGGCAGTGGGAACATTGAAATTCTAGATTCTGATCATTTTTTGCTAGATAAACCTGTAATGGTCTGCCTCGAGGAAATGGTCACCCAATCTCCAGCCTTCCCTGAGGAGACAGCTACCTGTGTTCCAGTCTGCTTGAGGAAACAACTTTCAGACCTCCAGTCTGCCTTGAGCAGTCAGCCATCTAACCTTCACCTAAAGTGATTACTCCTTCAGTGCCTGCTAAACCTGTAACCACCTCCCATAGGGAAACAGCCCTCACTCCTCTGTATGGAGAGATTAATCCTGTTTTACTAGGTGAAACTGCAAGAGAATGCCCTGAGGTAATTGAAAGACACTTCTAATGCTTTTTATGACCCATCTGCCCTATCTCTTTTTCTTCCAGGCTTATAACTAGACTAACATCTCAACAGCCCTGAAAGGTGAGGTACAAATGTGACCCATGAAGAAGTATGCTATATTCCCAAAGAACTGCATGAGTTTTCTAATTTATATAGACAGAAATATGTATGGGAATGGATATTAAGGGTGTGGAATAATGGTTGAAAGAATATAAAACTGGATCAGCCTGAATTTATTGATATGGGCCTGCAAAGCAGATATTTTGGATTCAATGTTGTAACTTAAGAGGTTAGAAAGGGTTTTAACCATTTTGTTTGGGGGATTGGCTGAAACATGGATCAAAAGGTGGCCAACATTACCTGAGCTTGAAATGCCAGAACTGCCCTGGTATAATATAGATGAGGGTATCCAAAGGCTTAGAGAGATTGGAATGTTAAAGTGGATTTATCATGGAAGACCTGCTCATACACCCTGGAAATGTCCAGAGGGCACTCCTTTTTCCAGGACTGTGAGGAATGAGTTTGTGAGACTAGCTCCATTATCACTGAAGATCTCTGTAGTTACCCTTCTCTGTAGGCCTGATATTACTCTTAGAACTGCTGTCACTGAGCTGGAATCCTCAAACACAACGGGAATGATCAGATTCAAATTGGTAGAAGCCACATAGCACCACTGAATCACCAAGGACAAGGTGGGCATGGCTACCGTAGTGAAAGCAGCAGTCATAATACTCTGACTCACAGAGACCTATGGCATTGGCTAGTAGATCATGGGGTACCTAGATGTAAAGCAGATGGGCAACTGACTAAATTCTTGTATGATTTGTATAAACAGAAGAGTTCTAGGTCAAGTGAACAAAAGCCTAACTTGAATTACAAAAATAGAGAATCACAGCTCCTTAATCAATTCCCAGGCATGAGAGTTTACAGTCCCAGAGCCCCTTGAATGAGGGGGAGGCCAGGTCCCCTTGGGGAACCACCTTATTATGTTGCCAAAATTTATGCTGTTAATCTTCTTCCCAGCCTTCTCCTAAGAGACCTAAGGCCTTTTTAGCAGGGTAACTGTGCACTGGAGAAAAGGAAATGATCAGATATTTTTTGGGATTATTAGACACTGGCTCAGAAGAGACATTAATTCCAGGAGACTGAAAATATCCCTCTGGTCCACTAGTCAGAATAGAGGGCTTATAGAGGTCAGGTGGCTGGTGGAGTTTTAGCTCAGGTCTGCTACACAGTGGGTCCAGTGTTTTCCCAGATGCATTCTGTAGTTATTTCCCCAGTTCCAGAATACATAATTGGAATAGACATTCTGAACAACTGGAAGAATCCTACACTGGATCCCTGAATTTTGGAATGAAGGCTATTATGGTAGGAAGGATCAAGTGGAAGCCAGTAGAACTCCTCTACCTAGCAAAATAGTAAATCAGAAGCAATACCAGATTCCTGGAGGGATTGTAGAGATTAGTAAAACTCTTAAGGACTTGAAGGATGCAGGGTTGATGATACCTACCACATCCGCATTCAGCTCTCCTATTTTGCCTGTGAAGAAAACAGATGGGTCTTGGAGACTGGCAGTGGATTATTGTAAACTTAATAACTCCAATTTCAGCTGCTGTTCCAGATGTGGCATCACTGCTCCAGGAATCAGTACATCCCTTGGGACCTGGTATGCAGCTATTGATCTGGCAAATGCTTTTTTCTCAATAACTGTCAGTAAGGATCATCAGAAAAGAGTTTGCTTTCAGTTGGCAAGACCAGCAGTATACTTTCATTGTCCTATCTCAGGGATATATCAACTCTCCAATCTTATTTTATAATCTCTTCAGGGCCCTTGATTGCTTCTCCCTTTCACAAGACATCACACTGATCCATTATATTGATGATATGTTGAAGAGACCTAGTGAGTTAAGGCATTTCTATGTCAGAGGATGGGAGATAAATCCAACAAAAAACAGGGGTCTTCCACCTCATTGCAATTTCAGATGTCCAGTGGTGTGGGGCATGTTGAAATATCCTTTCTAAGATAAAGGATAGGCAGTTGCGTCTGGCCTCTGCTATGACAAAAAAGGGGCACAACACCTAGTTGTCCTCTTTGAATTTTGGAGACAACATATTCCTCATTTGGGTGTGTTGCTTGGCCCATTTGCAGAGTGACCAAAAAAGCTGCTAAGTTTGAGTAGGCTCTGGAACAAGATGAGGCTTTGTGACAAGCTCAGTCTGCTGTACAAGCTGCTCTGCCACTTGGGCCATATGATCCATTGAATGCTGGAAGTGTCAGTGGCAAATAGAGATGCTGTCTGGAGCCCTCAATAGGGCCCTATAGGAGAATCACAATGCAGGCTCTTGAGATTTTGGAGTAAAGCCTTGCTATCCTTTGTAGATAATTACTATCCTTTTGAGGAACAGCTTTTGGCCTGCTACGGGGCCTTAGTAGAGACCAAATGCTTAACAAAGGGCCATCAAGTTATCATGAATCCTGAGCTGCCTAACATAGGCTGGGTGTTGTCTGACCCATGGAGCCATAAAGTTGGGCATGCATAGCAGCACTTCATTTAAAAATGGAAATGGTATATATGAGATAGGATTTGAGCAGGTCCTGAAGATACAGTAAGTTACATGAGCAAGTGTGGCCCAAATGCTCATTGGCCCCACCTCCTTCCTCATTACCTTCTCTTTCCCAGTCCAGAGTTATGGCCTCTTGGGGAGTTCCTTAAAATCAGTTGCCTGAGGAAGAGAAAACTCAGGCCTGCCTTACAGATAGCTCTGCTTGATATGCAGGTACCATCCAAAAATGGACAGCTGCAGCATTGCAGCCCCTTTCTTGAATGTCCCTGAAGGACAGTGGTCCTTCCCAGAGAAAATCCTCCCGGGGGAAAGCTTCTAGCAGTACACCTGTTTGTTCATTTTGCTTGGAAGGAGAATTGGCCCAAGGTGTATTTACATACCATTTCATGTTTTGTTTCTAATGATTTGTCTGGGTGGTCAGGGACTTGGAAGGAGCATGATTGGAATTTTGGTGACAAAGAGATCTGGTGAAGAGTTATGTGGATAGAGTGGGCAAAAAACATGAAGATATTTGTGTTCCATGTGAATGCTCACTGGAGGGTGACTTCAGTGAGGAAAATTTTAATAATCAAGTGGATAACATGACACATTCTGTGAATGCCAGTCAGACTCTTTCCTCAGCCACTCCTGTCATTGCCAAATGGGCTCATGAACAAAGTGGTCGTGGTGGTAGGGATGGAGGCTTTGCATGGGCTCAGCAACATGGACTTCCAGTACCAAGGCCAGGCTGGCTACAGCCACTGCTGCATATTCAATCTCAACAGCAGAGACATGTTTAGCCCTGATATGGCACTATTTCCCCAGGTGATCAGCCTGCTACATGGTAGCAAGTTGATTATGTTGGACCTCTTCCATCATGGAAGGCGTAGTAATTTGTTCTAACTGGAATAGACATACTCTGTATATGAGTTTGCCTTCCCTACACACAATGGTTCTGCCAAAACTACCATCAGTGGATGTATGGAATACCTTATACACCATCATGCTATTCCAAATAACATTGCTTCTGATTAAGGAACCCACTTCATAGCAAATGAAGTGCAGGAATGGACACATGCTCATGTAAAACGGTTCTTACCAGTTTCCCATCATCCAGAGGCAGCTGAATTGATGGAACAGCGGAATGGCCTTTTGAAGACTCAATTACTGTTTTAAATGAGTGGCAATATCTTGGAGGGCTGAAGCAGGGTTCTCCTGGAGGCTATGTGTGTCCTGAATCAGCATTCACTCTATGGTGCTTTTGTCCCATAGCCAGGATTCATGGATTCAGGAATTAAGGGGTGGAAATGGGAGTGGTACCACTCATTATTATCTCTAGTGATCTGCTAGGAAAATTTTTGCTTCTTGTCCTTGCAATCTTGAGCTCTGCTGGTCTACAGGTCTCAGTTCCAGAAGTAAGAGTACTTCCAAAAGGAGAAAAAGCAATGATTAAATTTAACTGGAAGTTAAGACTGCTCCCTAGACACTTTGGGCTTCTCATACCTCTGAATCAATAGGCAAAGAAGGGGATTACTGTACTAGCTGGGGTGATTGATCCTGACTATCAAGGGGGAAATAGGATTGCATCTACAAAATGAAGGGAAATAAGAGTTTTCCTGGAATAAGTGAAGATCCCCTAGGGACTCTCCCCCTCCACCCCCCAACTAAGGGAGTCTCCTAGCACTATAATATCTTATGATTAAAGTCAGTGGAAAACTGCAACAACCCAATCCAGGCAGGACTACCAATAGCTCAGAGACTTCAGGAATTAAGATTTGGGTCATCCCACCAGCTGAGGTGCTTGCTGAGGGTTAAGGGAAAATGGAAAGGGTAGTGGGAGAAGGTAATGATAAATATGAACCACGACCATGTGAGCAGTTACAAAAACGAAGACTGTAATTGTATGAACATTTCTTCCTTGCTTTGTTATAAGTATGTTTATATTTGTACATAAAGCAATATGTTTGTTTTCCTTTCTATCTTATCCCCTTTTATCATATGACATAAGTTTGTATTTTTCATGCCATGGTATTTAAGTTATAGGATATTACATTTAAGAGTAAATATTACTCAAGGACTTGCATCCTATTCTGGAGTGATTTAGTGTGTTTCTGATTGTACATAGGATAATTGAATATTGCTAGGTGAAAATTATATCTGTTATTGTTTTCTATTTAGAGATTAAGTATGGTTTAATGTGTTGTGTATAGCTGACAAGTTGACAAGGGGTGTACTGTGATGGTTAGGTTCATGTGTCATGTTGGCCAGATGACAGTGCCCAGTTGCCTGGTGAAGCAAGTACTGACCTAACCTTCACTGCAAGGATATTTCATAGACTTAAATCATGAGCCAGTTGATTGCATTCATGGCTGACTACATCTAAGATCAACTAAGGGAGGGGGATCTTCTGCAAAGAGAGACATTTATTCCAATCAGTTGAAGTCTTTTAAGGGACATAAGATGACTCAAGCAGTCAGAAAAGAGAACTTTCATCTCTACTTCAGCCAGTCTCTCCTGGAAAATTAATCGAAAACCTTCATCAGAGTTGCCAGCTTGCAGCCAGCCTTACGAAATTGAACACATGCATCCTCACAGTCACATGAGACACTTTTATAAAATCTCATATGATTTACAGATATGTTCTGTTGGGTTCTGTTTCCCTAGAGAACCCTGACTAATACAACATGTTTTTTTTTTTTCTTTTAAATACAACATGCTTTTGTATTTAAAATAAAAAGAACTCTCAGGAGTAACAGGTCTAACAAGTCAGTTAGAAGGGCAGAAAGGATAAAACCATCACTAGAGATTGAACACAGTCTTTTATGCAGTTGTTGGCATAAAGAAGAAATGGGGAGGGAGGGCTGGGAATGGAGATTAGCAGGAGGATTTTCTGTGGGTCGTGAATGGAGATCTTCTAGAGGAACTCTGGTTGGGATTTGAATTGTCTTTCTAGTTGTCTATGTTGTTGGAATGGAGAGGGTGTGCTCCTGGATGTCCTGGTAGGTGGCAGAAGGGCAGATTATTTGGACCATACTCTCCTTCCTTTCTGTCTTTTTGCCTTTTTTCCTTTCTCCAGTTACTACTTAATGTGAGGAAAGCATTATCTGCAAGACCCTCATAGGCTGGTCATGTGGAGACAAGGGACTTGTCTCCAGTGCAATGGGGAGAAGGGGAGAAGCAGTACAGTGAGGGAGAATAGATTGAGTGGGGAGGAGGGAGGTGATTTTTGAGTTAATTTCTGAGAGAATCCTTAAGATGGCAAGCAGGAGTTTGCTAGGTGGATGAAGAAAAGGAAGATGCTGAAGAGGGATGTTCAAAGCAAAGGAAATAGCATTGCAAAGTCCCAGAGGGAGCACAGAACACCATGTGCATAAATAAGGAAGTGCTTGGAACTGGGCCTGGTTCACATTTACCATCCATAGCAGAAAAGGAAACTGAAAAGGCGGAATGGGCCATATTTTGAAGAGCCAATGAGAGGGCCATATCTTGAAGGGCCAAATGCTTTAATGAATGGTTAAATGTTTCACTGAAGACTCTCAGGAGCCACAGAAGAATTTTGAATGAGAGAATTTTATTACTTCCAGATTTTAGAAGAATCTCTCTTATAGCAATATTGAGAATAGAGCAGAAAGGAAGTAAGAGGTCTTATTGGAGACTCATTCAAGT
The DNA here is from genome assembly GCA_004026745.1 of Myrmecophaga tridactyla. Taxonomy (NCBI): domain Eukaryota; kingdom Metazoa; phylum Chordata; class Mammalia; order Pilosa; family Myrmecophagidae; genus Myrmecophaga; species Myrmecophaga tridactyla. The sequence continues at coordinate 34,490 of PVIY010002285.1, read as the reverse complement.
TACTCAATAGAGGAAAGATGAGAATCTAAATAAATTAAGGCAGTGGGAAAGGGAATAAGGGAAAGTACATGATATGGAAGGAAAATTTTAAACACCTAGATCAATTTGGGGTGAGGAATTGAAAAGGGAAGAATGGGAGGTTGCTCTAAGGAGCCTGGCTTAAAGAATGAGGTGGAATGGCATGATCATTGGCAGATAGGGGCCTAGGAAGAGAGCACACATGGAGAAAGAGGCTGACAGTTTCTAGAGACCACTGCCTACAGACATGTCCCAGAGTGAAGGAGTGGGGCTATACCAAGATGTGGGGATATGGAGGGCCAGAGAGCCAAGCAGATCAACAAATGATGACATCCTACTTTCAAGCCAAAGAGTAAATAAGAGAAAGAAAAGCAGTTGACTTCTAGGGCTGGCTCTTGGAAGGTGGGCAGTATTTTAGGGACTTGGAGATGCTATAGGGTGTTTCTTTCCAAACCTGGCAATCCATAACAATCATTCAAAAATACAGATTCTAGAACCTACCTTATTCTTCTTGCACCAGGCCATGCAAATTATGTAGCTAGCCCTGAAGAGGGCCCTTTGGTGTGTTCATAAAGCAAACCAGGAAAGAAGAACAAAATGAAAACTAGACTGACCTGAGCTCCGAGGCTGCTGAGGGTCTCAGTAGGTGGACAAACCACTGGAACCCACTGGGGTTTGTCTGGTGATGCTGATGCACACATGGACCTCAAACCCCTAATTCCTCAGAGAGGAGCTTTCGGTGTGATGGGATTACAGATTATAGAGGCAGTATGGTAAAGTACAATGCAATGGGCTTTAGGGTATAGCCCAGCTCTGCCATTTACTAAACTGTGTGTCCTTGAGCAAGTTACTTAATAACTTGGTATCTTCATTGGCTCATCTTTAAAATGGGGATAATATCTCTTAAAATTCTTTTTAGGATTAAATGAGACTTGATTTGTAAGAAGCAGCTTCAGTGTCAGCCTGGGCCATAGTAGGTACTCAATGAATGCATGCTTCATTCCCCTTTCCCTGGACTATGGCTTGACCTCAGTTTGTGTATCCCATTCTCTTCCCCTCCTTCATTAATACCAGGCTGGGGAAGCAGGTATTCCTGGGCCTGATGCTGGAGCAGCATCCACTCCCCAGTTAACTTCTAGAGTGAGGGGCAAGAGCAGGGTTTTTCTCTTTTTCTTTAAAGCTATAGGCCTGAGTGCTTCAGTGCATTCTTCTGATCTAATTAAAAATTTTGGAGGGTTGGCTAGGGAGGTGAAATGAAGTGACTTGATGGCATGATTTGTTAACATCCTCTTAAATGTCTTTTGTCAATTTTCTGACATTTCTTGTCATGGGAATTTCTCTGCTTAACAACACAAATTAATAGAAGTAATTGTGTATTTTCAAACAACCACCAATGCTATAGAGTAATTTCATTCTTAAATTCAGTATTCTATTATAACATTGTTCCATGAGTAGTTTAGAGAAACACATGGGAAATTTGAACTTTTGTACTTGTCAAGTCACAAAGCAATAGCTGGTGTTTGTCATTTATATAGAAATGTGTTGCGATTGACATAGTGAGAGATTTTTCATAAAAAGAATTGGAGTAAAGTTTATTTTTCATACAGAATACAAAGCCATAGTGAATCTTAATGAAGATAAACTTAGGAAGGAGATTTTCAGACAAGGGAAGGAATACTTGCTAGATATTACTTAGGGGATGGTGCTAAGAAGGAAGGGATTTAGAGATTATGTTGTGCACGTGGTAAAAGTGGAATGAAGGAAACAATAGGAGATGACTTTTGAAATGTAAGGGGGAAAAAACCCCAAACACTTGATGTCTCCTTGGCTAGGAAAAATCCTAAGTTCAATTCAACAAATAGTTTAGCAGAGAGTTTTAAATCAGGTGTGCTGTGGTGAGCCATGGTTAGCATGATCACAGCAACTTGTAATGTTGATTTGAGGCAGCCTCTGTGGGGGAGAAGATGAGATGCGGAAGGTCAGAATAGCACCGGTCTTTTTAGGAACAGAGAACAGTGACGAGCAATGGAATCAAGGACTTAGTGTGGGTGAAGAAAGGGATGGTGACAATGCTAAAAAGTGGAAAGAAAGTGAAGGATGCATCCGCGGATATTCTGGAAAAAAAGAGTAAAGAGGTTGAGACAAAGAGTTGCCAGGCTATTCTAAGCTGCCTCAGATAGATGGTCCTTAGAAGTGTGTGGTGCAAGAGGGCTGGGTGGTGGGGATGGAATGAATAGTAAATATATAAAATCTTGGGAGGAAAAAATAAAACAAAATGTTTGCATCATAAGCATAAGATTGTGGTTAAGTTTATGATATTTTGTTCTCTACATTTCTTAGAAACCCTCAAAAGGGCTCATGTATAAAAGAACTAACTCGAGCCTGTACATTTGAAAGAATTTCTGGGCTCTCCTGTCCTGCTGTTTCTCTCACTGATTATGATCGATCATTGTATATTGTAACTCAGAAAGCTGTAAATGCATGTGGTCTCACTTGGGCTGCTTGGAAGGCTGCTCTGGGACTCAGAACCACTTGTGGGGGAAGAGGTAGATGCTCACTCTTGGGAACCCTGTGTAAGGTTTCAGAACAGTTTGGAAGGCTGCTCCTTAGATTATTCTCAGGGTGAGTACAACTAGAGAGGAAGCAGATTGGGAATCTAAAATACTTATATTAGGTGCTGAGAAATTCATGTGTATTTCAGCATGCTTCAGTTAATTCTAAGGTTAATGTAACTTTTTTATTTTTTTATTTTTTTTGCATGTGCAGGCACCGGGAAATGAACCTGGGTCTCTGGCATGGCAGGCGAGAACTCTGCCTGCTGAGCCACCATGGCCCGCCCGAAATTGTAACTTTTAACATCAGAGAAAAATGGTAATTTCATTTAGCTGTTTTAACAACATTTTCATTTCAATAGAAAAAAACTTTCTGAAGTATTTTGTTTAGAAGGAAAGATTTAATAGTAAAGAAACAGGGGATGTGATATTATTTCTTCAGACTGTTCTCCCAACATGGTAAAGTATTATCATGTACTAAATCTAATTTACCCCTCTGAAAATGATAATGGGCTTGGAAACCATAGAGTTAAGCTAAGTCTCAGTATTACAAGGATATTTAATGTTGGTCTCTTTGGTGATTTACCTTCTAGCTGCTCAATTTCTCTTTTGAAAGAATGGTGGTGACAATACCAATGCCTCACAGGATCGTCTCTAGCATTAACTTCAACTGTTTTAAATGATTGTTCTAAATGGATTCAGAAATTCTAAGTGGCAAGTGGATTTTTCCTTTCCCTTTTCCCTCTCCTGCTGTGGGTGGGAGAGAAGGACGTAAGCAGAGCATGAGATAATCCTGTGATACTCTCGCTGAATGGACCTTTCTTAGGGAATGAATACTTGTTACTGATGGAAGTTCTCTTCTATAGCAAACTTTACTCTTATGCAGACACTTTATGGACACATTCATTGACAGTTCTAGGGCTTGGAAAGCTTTTAGATTTCGGAAAGAGAGGAAGAATTTTTCTATAAAATACTGTTGATATTGCAGTACAGTGATGCTGACACACAGACACCTAGATGAACATAAGTCAAGTTTAGCTGACTGTCCAAATGGCTCTGAGAAAAGCTTTTAGGAAGAAAGCTGAATTAGATATAAATTGAGGGTTAGATAATGGGTGAAGGATTTTAGGAAAATAGTGAAAGAAAATAATGGAGTTTGAATCAAAGCTAAAACAATGCAAAGGAAAAATGTAGCTAAGTGAATATATGAGAAAAAAACCCCAAAAGAATGAAAGCCCCACCCACCAAAACATTACATATGGAATGGTACAGGATCCTAGATACTTGAGCTACTTTTATTCAATATTAGGAATGACAGTGTCTGCTTCAGGGATAATAAACTAAAGTTAAGATGACTGGGGATTTTGAATTAACTCAAGAGTATATGGTCTCTGTGTATCATAAGAGATGTATGGTTTCTGATTATAGCGGCAATCCTTTAGCTTCCCATTCTGTGGAATAAGTATGGATATTCCTGAGTTTGAACACATCAGGATCATACACATCCGTGATCATGATGCTTCCTCCTTGGCTAGCATGTATAATGGAGACCACTTAAGGCTTCCCTCATGGGATTAAACTATTAAACGTAAGTGATGTAAACCGGCTATCATTTGGGACCAGATCAAGAAGATGCTCTATTTGAGATGTTCTGGTGAACAGACAGGCCACCAAAGGCGGTAGTCACAACAAATGTAAAGCTGGTCTCTGAGCACAAGACAGTGTGATAGAAGGCATTATTGGTGCTCGATACCACCCATATTTCCTATCTCTTGAGCAAGAGTGTCTGAGACTTGGTAAAGTGACTAATCCGGATCTCTTTTGCTGTCTGCAGTGAGAGATGCGATCATGAACATATGGGATGTAGCCATCAGTAATGACATCACACACTGGATATCTACAAGAGGGAACCGCATGTGCTCAACGGAAGTGCAGATCAAACAGCGAAAGTGTGGGCTTGGCTTGTCATTGATTGATTAGCACTTTATCCCTCCTATTCGCCTATGACACTAAGTTTACTCCTATTGAATTATATTTGAATGAACATTGCCCCTTCACATTTATTTTTAAAAAGTGAGTGGTTGCAATTTGCTATGATATACTTATCCTTGTTATTTTTAGTCCTGCTTGAGCACTGATCAAATGTGACAATTTTCATGAGTATCTTAGAAAAATGAAGTAGTTTAACTTTTTTCCCATTAGCTTAAAACCTCAAAAATTTTAATATCCTATGACTTTGTTATTAAAATCCAGAATCTCTAATTCCACAAAAACTAGTTTGATAGTTTGAATTTGTCAAGAAGAAATCGTCACGATTTTGTTCAGCTTGATGTGATTACAGAAGAAAATAATGAACATTTTCCTGTTAAAAAAATTGAATATGAGCATATACTCTCCATTATATTTATAAAATGCCTCAGTGCTGTGGAATTGAGAGATGTATTATATTAAGGGGCAGGCTATTGCCTGCTCTTTCATTGTTCAGGTGTCTTCCTTCTGCCTGATCTGTACCAGGGCCTTATACAGAATAGACTGAGTTAATTGGTTTTTGCATTTCATTTTTCTTTTCCTCTACTTCATTTTTCTTTTCCTCTACTGTAAATGACATTCATTTCATTTTTTCCCCTAAAGAAAACAAAGCTATATTTATTCTTATTTCTGTTACAGTTAATAACTACAGGTTCGAAGTAAGCAAAAAATCATTTGGCATGAAATGTGAGGCAACCTTCCATCATCACCACAGCACAGGAGAGGCACATGCTGACGACTTGACAGAAGACTGTACACATAAAGCATTTAAGGTGCGTGGATCACATTTCCAGGAAGTTAATTTTTTTTCTGTAAAATTCTATCACTGTATAATACCTGTTAAATACAGGCTAGAGTTGAGATTTTAACTTATTTTTTGATGATATAAACAGTGATACATGTGCCTCACTCCTTCCCTTTATTTGAACCCTTACATCTGTGCTGCTGTCCAGATCTATGCCTACACAATATTATTAGCTAAGTAAGAGAGTCTCTGTCTACAGACAGCCTGTGAGTTAGTGAATGAATCAATAAACAGACATTGATTGATTTCTTACACAGTGCCCAGCATGTGTAAATTGAATGGTTCATCCTAAAGGAATTTATGATTAATCTCACTGAGGGAAAAAAATTAAGATTATAAACGGCCTCTATTTGAATGTTTTTGACTTACGAAAATGGCGACTTCATGGGATTCAAAGCAGTAATTGTGAATGACAAAACAGTATATGATTGGATGTAAAATTATGGGATATAAACTAAAAGCCCCTTTCTGTAGGTAGAGTAAAAGGAGACCTGATTAGTCAGAGAATGTTGCATGGATGCGTAGAATTGGGAGGAATGAGGACCACCAGGGAAGACTTCCAGACAAGAGGAAGTTGTGAAGGAGGGAGGAAAGAGGAGGTTGGATGGATGACCTGGATATTTATACAGACATCTGGGCTAGGGATGAGCTGGGGCTGGGCTGGGAGAAAATGGAACTGGGAAAGCCACCTGGGCTGCTGCAACACTGACTGCAGAGCAGTGGTAGAAATGGAAGGGAAAGGATGAGAAACACACTAAAGGGAACGTACTTCCTGACTGTTCTAGCTGGATGAGATTTCTACTCTCTAGATTCATTTTGTTCTATCACTTATGTACTTTCATGCATTCAATGATAATTATATTTCAGATATGTGTTAGCTGCTGTAATAGATGCTGTGTGCGCCAGACACCATTCCTGACCTCTGGTTTATTATTGTTAGTTAACTTTTAAGTACATGTTTTCTCCTTTTAAATCTCCTTGTAAGTTTCAGGGGACTATAGATTTTTGTATTCATTTTTTTCAAGATATGCAATGAGTGCCTGTATGTGACATCTACTATTAACAGAAAAAAAGAAAAGCCACAGTTGTGGTTCTCAAAGAGATCTAGATAAACAGTTATAATAAAATATGAATAATCATTACGAGTGAACTGTAGTGAGGTCAATTCTTAAATTTTCCTGGAAATGTTAAAGGCTTCAAAAAAGAATGAGATTTTGAGCTGTGGCTTTAGAGGTAAAGGCATTTTAGCAGTATGTAAGGGAAGCATGAGTGGCTCAGGAAGATGGAACAGTTGTGCAAAAGTAAAAAGTGGAGGAAACAGTGACATGATACAAGATATGCACAGGTACTAGTATTGCCAAGTGTAGGTGGGATGGGGTAAAAAGAGATTGCACAAATGGACATGGGGTGGATAAATATCTGTGTATATGATACAAAAGAGCATAGGTCTTACATTATGATGTAGCTTGGTGATTAGGCAAGATATGTTTTGTCTTGTATGTTAGAAAAGGTGAGGATGGAGAGGGCCATGCCTGGGAGGGGGCTTGAAAGGAGGCGATTGCAATAGTCTGTTTATTAATTTCCTGTGACTGTTTAAACAACTAACCGTAAACTTAGTGGCTTAAAATAACAGCAACTTATTCTGCACAGTTCTGAAGATCAACAGCCTGAAATCAAGGTGTTACTGGGGCTGCACTACCACTGAAAACTCTAAGGGAGAATCCTTCCTTGCCACTCCCAACGTCTGGTGATTCCAAGTATTCCTAGGCTGTGGCAACATAACTTCTATCTCTACCATGGCCTGTTCCTCTGTGTTCTCCTCTTCTAGCTCTTTAAAGACACTAGTCATTGGATTTAGATCCCACCTGGGTAATCCAGGGTGATCTCATCTTGAGATCCTTAACTTAATCACATCTGCAAAGACCCCTTTTCTAAATAAGGTCACATTCACAGTTTCCAGGGGGGTAAGACAGGGACATGTCTTTACAGGAACCGCTGTAGTCTCTGATAGATAAGCCAGGGCAATGAGGACAGAAAGGAGGAGAAGGAAAAATACAAAAAGTAATTGGGAGATAAAATGGACACACCTTGGTAAAATGAACACAACGTTGCAGATAAAATGGAGAGAGAATAGGAAACTCATCAGTCTTGCTTAAAACTGTATCTTTAGCAACTTGAAAATGCTTCAACTAGATGCCCAATAAATATTTGTTAAAATGAACAAAAGGGAGAAATCCAGGATGCTTCCTGGGTTCCTGGTTGAAACAGAATGTTTATGCCAATCATCAAGAGAAAGAATGCAGGAGGGGAAGATAACCTATTCATCTGTGGACTGCTGTGGGACCTGTGGTTGGTTTCTGTGAGAGTCAAACTATGAGATATCCATTACAGAGGTAGGAAAGGAAGAAGAGCTAAAGAAGGAAATACCAAATATGCCTGCAGAAGAGTAAGAAGAGCAGGTTAAGTTACGATCACAAGCCAAGAAAGACATTTTAAGCTGAGTGTATTGGCAGGGTCAGATATTCAGAGAATTCAAGAATGAAGCCTTGCAAAACCAGTATTGAGTTTTGGGGGACTCAGAGATATTTGGGGGAGAGTGTTGAGTTTTGGGGGACTCATTGTCAATATTGGGGAACGATGTTCCCTTGCCTTTTTATGTGGGCATGTCAGAAATTACAAGTTGATTACATTTCAAGTTATTATATAAATTATAAGACTTCTTAAATGATCTTTTGACCTAAGATAAACACAGCACATGGGATGCTGATTTTGATAGTAACAACCAAGATGAAGGGTAGAGATTGTTATTAATACACAATAATATTTAAGTGGAGACACCACTGCTAAAAACATTGACTCAGGTCCTTTCTCTCATATACAACAGACAACTGCAAATTGTACAATATTAATTATAATGATGTGCTTTAAAAGGATACATATTTCCTTAATTAATAAAATTTATGCTATGTAAATTGATGAATCATCCCTATATATGACATTGTCCATCCTCTTATGTGGTTTAATTTAGCAGGTTTGAGTATTTGCTCTCAAATATTAGTTGCATAAATGCACTTAAGGCACTTGATAAAATTCTACTATTTGACTCGAGAAGGCCTGGTAATTAGCATTTAACAAGCACCCCCACCCCCATATATGTCTGATATAGGGGTGAAGAGAAACATTGCCTTGAAAAGCACTTTCATGCACTTTGGTGTATTTTTTTTTAGATGGTATTCTTGCTCCCTCAGGTGGTATGATGTGGAATTTTCAATTTTCCTATTTCACTGATTAGAGAACGGAGCTCTGCAATTTATCTACCTGCTGTCTACCCTTTATTTAAGACTAGACTACAGTAAGTCTGCAAATGCAGGTGTAGAATTAGTATCCATCCCCTTACACACAAAGCAGATGACTGGAGAAGGACAGGAAATGTCACACAGAAGACTTCACAATTAAGGAATCTTATGGCCCAAACATTGCTTCACATTTTGTTGTTATTTTGAAAATTTTGGAGTTGTTTGCGGAAGAGTACTGAAGGGTTTATTTGACGGCAGCACTTTTAGGAGCCAAAGGATTATCCTTTGTTTGAATTCTCCTTCTGTGAATCTTATAGGATTTAACAGAGTTTTAGAACAAGGCATAAACCAGCATCTGCCAGGCTCACTTGAATTTTTTATTTGCCAGTTTTTTTTCCTGCTAATGAGAAGGATATAACCGGGAAACATATGATGAAGGATGTGCAGAACAAAGAAGTAGGGGTATGGATTCCTTCTTTCTTCTTTCCTCCATTCCTAGAAGCAGTCATTCAACAGGCATTTACTAGAAGCAACAAGGAAGCCTTTGTGGTAATACGGAAATAATTGGGGCACCATCTCTGTGGATGAGGAGAGGAATCTAGAATCCTGTAGTCAACCAAAGCCTGTAACAAAAGGTCCATGCCCTAAGGACAGGACAGGCTATGGATGTTCAGGGGAGGCGGAGATGGTTCAGAGGTGGGAAGCGGGTAGGTAGCCGTTGGGAAAATCCTAATGAAGGACACAGCATCTGAAGAACAACCTGGTGCTCTAGGTTGGCCATTCTATAAGAACCTTTGTACCGCTGTGTTCTGACTTACATGTCACACAGTTATCTGTTCTTATTGTATAGTTCTTTTAATCATTCATTCAATACTGATTTTGTGCTGGGCACTATGCTAAGTGTGGGTATAGTACGAAGTTGAAAAGGACTGACTTGGTCCCGGCCCCTCTAAAGCTCCAATTCTGGCAATGGAGACAGGAAAGAAAAAAACTGTTTTAAAAATAGATAAAAGAATTATAAATCGAGATAAGTCCATAAAGGAGATAAATAAGAAGCTGAGGTAGAGCATGACTTGGATAGGGTAGGATAAGACGTATTAAGGCTGTTGGTGAGGCCTCCCTAAGAAAACACAAGTTACCGTTTTTAAATGAGTGTTTATTATGAGTTGAATGTTAAGTGTGTTTTATATATTAACAATGTTAATTTTCACAACTCTAGAAGGGAAAGAAGCTTTATTACACCCATTTGACAGGCGAGGAAACTGAGGCACAGAGACAGTAAATTGACACATAATTAGTTGTGGTGGAGACTGGATTCAAGGGCATCCTGCCAGGCCTCCGAGTCTGCTCTCTCGACTGCTCTGAGAGCCATTTCCTCTCAAGGCACTGAGGGAAAGACTTGTCTGTGCCGAGAGGATGGCCTGGCTGAGGTTGGAGATGGGGGCAGGGGCCTGGTCCTGTGCCCTTTTAGAGCACGGAAAAGCTTTTGGATTTTATTCTGAATGTGGTTGACAGTCACAGGAGGGTTTTAAGTAATGTTCAGACAAGATCTGTTACATCTTTTAAGAATGTAATTGTGGCTGTAGTGTGGAGAATGAACTACAGGCAGGAGAAGAAGTAGGTCATAAGATTTCATATGACGAGGTCATAAGATTTCAGCAATAGATAAGGGGAAAGAGAAACAGCCTTGAACAGGTTTTGGAGTGGACTGGAGCTGAGTTTCACTTGATAAAGTGCCCCCCTCCTCACAGAGGTTCTGAGAGGTTGACATTGCACACTTTACCTGTGGTGTGGGCTCTCTTTAGACGTGTGTTAGTACAGAAAGGATGTTCAATATTAGGAGATGGCTACTGAGTGAGTTCAGACGAATAGAATGTTGTACTTACCATAGAATAATAGAACTACTTTGTGGTTTAGGGAAAGATCTTTTAGCCAGGTTAATATGTTGACCTCATAGAGAAGGCCACTGAGTTCAGAGAAGGTAAGTGTTTAATTGGTTAAATGGTTGTAGACTTGGGAATAAAACATGTGCTTTTCCTTGATCGCACATCTGCATAACTCGTGTCTATTTGAGAGGTAAATTTAATTTATAAGATGGTTTCTGTGTGGTGGTTTGGAACTGTGTGTATCCCAGAAACTCATGTTCTTCTACCTAATTAGTTCTTGTGGGTGTAGGACCTTGTGGTGGGGTTACTTCAGTTTAAGGCATGGCCCAGGGGGGGCCTTCGTCCTCCTACTGGAGTCCTTTGAAATGGAATGAAGAAAAAGAGGCAGAGGGAGAAGGAGAGAAAACCAAAGCAAGGGTGCAAGAAGCTGAAATCAAGGAAGCCCGGGACAGAAGGGTGAGACCAGCAGACACCGCCCCGTGCCCTGCTAAGCGGCAGAGAAGCCAAGGATTGCCAGCAGCTGGTCTCAGGGAAGAACGCATCCCCCCGATGGTGGCTTGATTTGGACATTTTCCTGGACACTAACGGTAAGTGAAAAAATTCCCATTGTTTAAGCAAATACATCTTATGCTATTAAAACACCCACACCAACTCTAGGACACTGGATATTTTGTTAAATAGGCCAAGGATTTTCCTTCTTAGTTTCTTCCTCCTTTGATGTGGAACGGTTCCTTTGAAGCAACAACCCTTCCCATTTCATAACACATTGTAAAACGATGTTCTTTCTGAGAATTTCCCCCCTTTCTTTATATAGTGGAAATGGAAAGGAACAGAGGAAAGGACAAGTCAATAAAATCACTTTCCATGTGACCTGGTCATCTTTTCCACTTGCACATTTGCCTGCAGGAATTCTTGCCCTTGATTTGCTGGGGTAGAGCTGGTGCAAGCGAGCGGTCAGAAAGGGTCAGGGAAACACCGAACACTTTAGACTACAAGGAATGTGCTCAAGGCAGAAAACAGGCAGATGTCTACATCTAGCTAATGTCTTCCTTTAGTCACGGTCAATTACAGTGTAGCTGAAGAGTCTCTAAAGCATTCTTAAAGGAACTAAGCAGGTCCTAGAGGGTTCAATTAATCTTACCATGGCCCTTCTGTCCGGTGAAAAATATCAAGTTATTTTGCAGTGCTGAATGGTTGTTTGCCAACTGAAACTTCAAGTGGAATTCATAATCAAAGCTGATGTCTGGAATCTGTGAATAAGCCAGGAATGAAGTGTATCCAAAGGCATCCGAGCCACTGAACCTGGGCTGGGTAATATTAATAGCTGTGGAAAAATCCAAACCAAGCAGTTAAAATAAACCTGTACATGTACTTATAAAAGAAGGGTTATGTTTTGCTGATGCATCTGGCCAGATAGTCTGTTTACTATCACATTAATTATATTTAAGTGCCCTTTATCATAGAGCAATGAAGTGACTCAGTAGGGAATTTCAAAACCAGAACAAAGGAAGTGCAGAGCTTTTTGAGATCTTGTGTAAAACCCTTCCACTCACATACCCTTTCTACCTAAGGAAGAATTTACTTAAAAAGCAAAACCCCATATTTTGAAGATTGATTTTAGAAATAGAAAAGATTGCTGGCAGCCAAAGTATTTGCTCAGGTGCTTTGTAAACATGACTTGGCATCCAGACACTGGGTATGATTTGGAGAGGATCGCATGGCTTGGAACAAACCGTGCTTTTCTAATCCTGCACCTTCATATGAGCCAAATCCGCAGGTCAGGGGCAGGAAAGTCAGGAAGTGGGAATGAGCTGGTCAGTTTCCATCACCATGTTGTGAGTGGTCAGAAGTTTTCTTCAAGTGAAAACTACTGCTTAATAGGAAATGTTCTTCTTACTTGGTTGAGATGATTGTCAAATAATGAAAGCATGGATTTCAGTAGGCCTGACACTGCAGGGAGATTTAGCACAAACAGGAAAACATAAGTTCAGGAACTAGAATTTAGTGGAGATGTGCAGTTAGTTAGGTCTCTTCTTTTTTGGTTCTGCCTATATTCTTCTTGTGTCCAGCCTTTTCCTTCCAAGTCATGCCAAGCTGATTTTTTCCCACCACTCCAAGAGGGCCAGAGGAAACAGGAAGGGAAATTTTACCCAATACCCTGTGTGTTGTGGATAGTGTTCCCAGATTAAAGGATGTTCTTATGATCTATTTTCTTGCTTTGGGACAACTTGATAGAAGGAAGATCTTGTCTTGATTACCTTATGTTGTTTCTTTCTCAAGAGATGTTGGATCTCCCGGGAAGTCATAAAACCAGAATTTTCATTAGCCTTAAGAAATATCCTCTCTGGCACCTAATGCTTTAAACACTTGTTATGTCAGATTGTAATAGTTTATACAACAAGTAATTGTGCTATCCTGGGAAAAATGATTCCAGTTATCAGACTTTTGTTTTTGCTTGTTCCACATGACTATTCAACTTGTTTCACATGACTATTCAACTTGGGTGTGGAACAAGTTGAAGGCTTCATTTTGATATTTCATTAAAATCTTATTAATTGATTCCTTGGGATGTGTGGTGGTTTGGAGTTATGTACCCTGGAAAAACATGTTCTTAAATTTAATCCATTCCTGTGTGTGCGAACCCATTGTAAGTAAAACATTTTGATGAGATTACTTTAGTTAAGGTGTGGCCCCCCCCAATCAGGATGGGTCTTATTCCCATTACTGATGTCCTTTATAAGCAGAATGAAATTCAGACAGAGGGAGAGAAAGCCACAGAAGGAGAAACCAAGGGCTTAAAGTCAACTCAACCTGGAAGAGAAGGGAGAAGACAGGTGCATTTCCATGTGACAGAGGAGCAAAGAAGGACAAGGATCCCGAAAGCCAGTCCCAGGACACCAGTATTGCCTTGATAAGGCCTTGATTTGAATAGCTCTTAGTCTCAAAACAGTGAGTCAATAAATTACCTTTGTTTAAGTCAAACCATTGCATGGCATTTGCTTGCAGGAAACTAAAACAGGATGCTTAACCTAGGAGCAGTGTAATTTTTCTCAACACATACCGGAATCTGAAGTAAAGATTTTAAGACATATTACCTTTAATAATTTTTTTTCTCTGTAATGAAATAATTTGTGGTTTGGGTTATATATGTGATATGAATTTCTCCATTTGCTATTTCACTGTCAGTAGTACTGTGTATAGGCTGTCTGAGTGAAATGAAATGTACTGGAATACAGATAGAATAAAAATTTAATACTAAAATAGAAAGAGGAATGACTTTCTTTTAAACTTTTCTACCTGTTAATAATTTATAACAATCTACTTAAATGTTTAATACATTTAGATTAGATCAGCAAATACACATTTCACTATCAAACCCTATGCCGGATGCTGGCACCATGAAGGTAAATAAAGTACAGTCCCTAACCTCGACGAGTTATTGTATGGTCAATAAATTTATTCAGTTGAATTGGACTGAAAGTTGAGGCTTGGTTAATGAACATAAATTCACCTGGCAGATGTAGGGGAAAGATCACTTCAGGTAGGAGGAACAGCACGTTCTAAGGTGTGAGAACCAAAACAGTATGTCATATTCAGGGAACTTATGGAGTTTGCATATTTTAGAACAGAGTATGAAAAGGGAGAGTGGAAGTAAATGAAGTGAGATAGTCAAACAGGGGTCAGACCATGATTATCTTGATATTTTCCCCATAATCTTTGAGTAGTGTGGCAACAATCCACGTTCCTTTTAGAAATATCACTGTCAGGTTAGTGTGAAGCTTGGTTTGAACCAAAAGAGGTAGAGGATCAACCTTTGGTCAAGAATGAAAAAGGGTTTTTTGATGATATCGAGAAATTTAACACTGAGTTAAGTTTACACAGAATTGTAAATATTAGGAAATTAATGCGTTTAAGTCTTTGGAAAAGGCAATGGCATGATATTTATCTGAACAGTTGCATAACAGAAATGTGTTAGTGCTAGTATTCAATCAGAATTAAGTTTAAGGAACAATTTTATACTATCAAAAAGAATTATGAAGTGCATTGAAGGCTGAGAATAACCATGCAAGCAGGAGATCTGTCAGGTTTTTGGCATTTCTTTGTCCACTGTGCCACTGAGTACGGTAGCTGTCCACCATTCGTAGCTGGTGAGCACCTGAAATGTCAGTAGACTTCAGAGAGGGACTTAATATGAAAAAAATATATAAAATATCACTAATCATATCCTAATATGTTATATATTGGATTCAATAAAATATATTATTAAAATAATCTTCACCTGTTTCTTTTTAAAATCTGGCTATTGGAAAACTTAAAATCACACAAGTGGCTCACATTTTCTCTCTGTTGAATGGCACTGCAGAGAGAACTGATTCCTGACAGCCAAGGTCTTCCTTCTAAACCCCAGGTGTGACTTACTTTAAGCTGCTTTGTCTTCTGGTAGCTTTGAGCCTATGGAGAGTGAGAATTTCTATGGAACCAGGAGAGAGGCCCCTCTGTCCTCATCCACGCACAGCCTCCATTACACTGGGTCAGGCAGGAGAATATGGGCAGGAACCCAAATTGGGAGAAAGAAGACTTTCTATTTCACAAATGCTTATTATCAATTCTTATAGTAAGAGCTTGGCAATCTATTACCAGGTAACATTTGATTAATTTGGTTACTCTAATACACAAATTCCCAGGTTAGATTTCTGGGAGCATCAACCAGCATCAAATCAGGAGGTTGAACAGATTATATTGTGAATACTTTGGGGCTAATAAATGTATTTCTTCCTCTTTGGTAATCCCTAGCTGCCTTGTGGCTTCCATACCTAACTTTAAGAAATTTTTACCCCCTTCAGTTGTTTTAAAGTTACAGCAATGAATTGAGAATATAAAGAAGGTAGGGAGTACTGGAAACTAACCAAAAGATGGATTATTTAGTGTATGGAAGAAGTAAGTAAAATCACTAATGATGATCTGGAATCATTTCAGGCACAGGTAAAAAAAGCTTACATATCTTGATGTCATCCAGGATCATAACTTTTCTTAAGAACCCTGCTTGAAGGGAGGCAGTCATAATATTTATTTAATAATATTATAGTACTATATCATTTCAATATATAATCTTTGCAGAACATGCTCTATTATGCTTGCTATACATATTTTAGAAAAATATACCACCTACAGACTATAAACTTCTGTTTCCTGGAAAATTTTCTAAAACAACGTTTTTTTCTTCCAAATAAGCAAAGAGAAATAAGGCACTATTGTTTTAAATGTAGCTTTTGTAACTTGTAAGCTGAAAATGCTAAATATATTTCTTGAGGCAATTAAAATTTTGGCTTTTAAATAACAAGGTACCTGTAAGATTCCCTTACAATCTGGTTTATAATTTGACAGTATGGAATTGAGAAGGTTCTTAAGTTCATTAAAGGAGAATGCTTGAAACTGTATAATGTTTTCAAGATATATTGTCTAGTCTAAATATATATTTTTAAAAATAAAGCTCCTTGCTCTATTTTTATACAGATACGGAAGACAAAAACACGTGGTTGAATTTTACTTTGTTCTGTTTTCTATATAGGCTGCTGTATAAAACCTCCGAAGAGGGGACACCCAGGAGCTCTGGACTAGTGAAAATCCATTTCAGTTCTTCCTCCTCGATTACGTATTTTAATGAAACAAGCAGATGGTAGATAGATTTTCCCTGGGAAGCTGCCGATTTTCGAAGACTTCAGCATGCCAGTTTTGCAAGCCTGGTGTTCAGCAGCATATAGTACCTCAAAGTACACATTTAATTATGCCAGGGAAATTAATCTACCCTAGGGCAGATGGGTAAATTTGAAAAACTTCAGGACCACTGCTTTCCTCCCCTCATTTCCTTTGCAAATTTGAGGATAGCATGTCTCCTTCTCTCTTGGTTCATAAATAACTCATTTTTAGTAAGATCACAATAGATTTAGCTCAATATCTTGCTCAGATGAAATTAGGTTATAAAATCATATACATGATTATTGTTGTTGCTGTTTCTATTATTGAAACTTCTCCTGTGGTGTATGCTTCATACTATTTAATATTATTATTTAGAAATAAAGAAGTAGTGATGTATAAAGCTGATTTTTCTTTAAAAGGAATATATATGTCTTTTCTGAGATATTAACAGCAATAGGCAAGGTGACTCGTGTAGAAAACAGGCCATCTTTTTTGTTCTGAACCAAGGTAAAGATATTCAACACATGAATAAAATTAGGCTTTCTATTCAAATGTAAATATTACATTCAATTCATCCACAGGTAAAAACATGACATAAATATGATTGCTCGGTAGCTAATTTCTGCTCATGCTAAATCATTCAAATATTCTCTGCATATATTTAATTCCCACCATTCTCACTTCTCCTTTTATGTGTTTCATTGTCAGGGAAAAGCTAAGAGCAGGCAATTTCACATTAAGATAGGGAAACTGATAAAAATGTAGAACATTCTTATTCCCAATAGTAAAAGAAACTATAAATGATCACCATCCATAGCAACACATTTTCCTTAGATGCATAATTCTTAGTAATTAGTGCCATCTTCTGGCTTTTCAAAGTACTGCTTTAAATCTGAACTAGGTATTGGTAGGATGTTTTAAAGTATCACGAATCGTCAAAAAGAAAAAAAAATCCCTAAAATACATGGATTCACATTGTAATATCTGCATTTATAGTTAAAGACATAAATTGTGAGAATGGAAAAATTTCAGCATTTCCCCATAATTAATATTGCATAAACTGTGCATATTTATACTGAATTAAATACTTTTGATTTGTGGTTTATTTTGATAAAGTCCTTACATATTAAACACTTGGGATATTCTAGAACTCTGTGTGTCATGTACATTTTCTCACTCCTAATTTATAAGGTGTTTTGTGCTGGTGGATTTTTAGAATGGAATTAAAAAATTAAGATACCTTGAGGTTGAATTCGGTGGAAATAATTTTTTAGCTTTTGATCTATCATTTTTATAAGCTACATGTCTGGAAAGTTGTTTTTATACTCCAAAGTAATAGACATAAGAGCAATTATAGTACCTAATGTATTCCAGCTGCTCAGGGCCCTATCTAAAAATTATATTTCTTACAGCATTCCAATGAAACGTTCTTATTCTTATATTATGGATGAAGCAACTGAGGCTCAGCAAGGTTAAACAACTTGTCCAAAGTCACAGAGCTAAGAAGTGGCAGAGTCAATATTTGAACTTAGGTGTATTTTACTCTTTTCTACATGTTATGCTACCTTCCTATGATGGCTGGTGTCTTAGTTTGCCAGAGCTTCTAAGATCAAAGGACCACAGGAATCAAATTGGCTTAAACAACAGGAATTTATTGTTTCTCAGTTTTGGAAACTAGAAATCCAAGATTAAGGTATTAGCAGGCTCTGCGTTCTCTGAAATCTGTAGCATTTTGGTGTGGCTTGCCAGCAATCCATAACTTCACATCTACCACCATCCTATGGAGGGAGACATTGAGTTATGTCTCCTTTGTCTCTTCCTTGCATCCAAATTTCCTGTGCTTATAAGGACTTCAGTAATATTGGATTAAGGCCCACCCTGATTCAGTTTGGCCTCACCTTAATTAATAACATCTTCAAAGATGGTCTTTACAAATGAGTTCATATCCATAGGACCTGGGGCTAGGACTTGAATTTGTGTTTTCAGAGGATATGATTCAACTCACAATGGCTAGAATATTCAGAACACTGGCTGATTGAAGTCATTGGTAGATATTTTACTTAGCTAAAATTTGTGCTCCTCCTAAAGTGATTTCATACAATTTTATTCCATTTTCCCCCCAGTTCTGGGCTGTAGACTCATGCAAATTCTTAGGACTTTCATATTCTTTCCTCCTTATTTAGTAGAAAGGTAAATACATACTAATTGCCTTGCACAATGCCAGACTATTTCAGTAGTAGTCAATATATACTAATGAATTTATTAACAGATAAGTTTTGATAGGAACTTAATTGTTTTCTAATATGCAGAGAATATGAATGAAAAAATAGTGGTTAAAAAAGATCTGTATGTCTTTAAAAGATTTCTAAGTACTTAAATTTGTGGAGATAAATTCTTGTATATAATATGTATACAGACATATATTCTAGACAGTTAACTAAAAATTTCATTTTGGTTTTGGCATTGTATAGGAACAGGTTAGGAGAAGCAAAACTCTCACAAGGACCCAAATTAATAAGCCTAGTTTATTAAAAAGCTACACGTGCTCTAACTGTGAGAGAGAGGAAAGAAAGTAGTCTTTACTGGAGATACTGGACGGAAAAAATATGTTTAAGACATCCACAGTTTAGCTGTTTGAAGTCCTAGAAAAAAGCAGCATTTGCAGAAAAACGGACTCATTTCTAGGGACTAGAACATATGATGTTTAAAAGGCATAAAATCAAGGGAAGATTTTATATTAATAAATATGGCACCAGAGTAAAATAACTAAAAGGACAAAGGGAAATCATGAGCCATGATTTTTGAAGTTTAAAGTTCATACTGGGGCATTATTTTGATTGGAAAAGTTCTTGCTGCATCTAATTGCTCCAAGATTTCATGTACTAATGGTGGGTAGGTGCCTAACTCAAATGATAATGGTTTATAACAAAACTGCACACACATTCAAAAGACTTAAAGGATTAAAGAGCCACAATGTAAACAACTATCAATTAGAAAATATAATGATATGAAATATTTGCTGTATCTAGGGGACTAGGACTGCAACTACAGAATGGAGGTAAAGAAGAGTTTTCCTGGAATACAGGAGCTTCCCTAGGGCATCTCTTAGTACTGGGATTTAATGCCCTAGGATTAAAGTCACTGGAAAATTGCAAATCCAATCCAGGAAGGACTGCTAAAGGCCTAGAAACTTCAGGAATGAAGGTGAGATGCCACCAAGCAAAGAATGATGGCCAGCTTAGGCGCTTGCTGAAGGTAAAGGGGACAATGAATAGGTAGTGGAAGAAGGTAGTGATAAATACGATAATATGCTATAGCATGAAATAGCTGGAGTAAAACGGTGTTGCTTAGGTTTCTTGATTGTAGTAACAGAAACCAACCCGAACTATCATAAGCAGGAAAGGAATTTATGGGCAGAGATAGACTAGCTCATAGCATTAATAGGAAGGTGGAGAATTCCATGGGAAAACAGGAAGAAACAAACGAATGTGGGCAGCACAAACATAGCCGAGCACACATTGTGTGCACAGTGATGTCAAATGTATCTTCTGGTGGTCTTAACCATCTAGCCAGCTAAGTTTGGCTATAAAAAATTTCTAAATATCACGCTGTATTTGGGTAACTTGCACAGAGTTCAAGTCCTGGAAGAGGGCATTGCATTGTCCACCTAGGTCACGTGGGTGCACAGAAATGAGAAGGAAATCCAGGTGCTGTACGGCCAAAACACAAAAACAAACAAACATAATACCTAACAGACTTTCGGTTGCCCAGTGTCAATGTGCAACTTTCTTCTCATACTTGCATTCTCAAATCAAAACTTCTTTGTAAAATAACTTAAAAATTCCATATTTAACCAAAAAATATCTAAATCCTTTCTCAAATGGAGCACCTTCTTAAAGTCTTCTTTTTAATTGCATTGTTCCAAGTCCATTGATTTCTGCATTATGTCCGTTACTCCTCTTATTTATGTTGTGAACCTGTTCTGACACAGACTAAATTTTATAGTCACTAAAGCCAAATACCTTATATAGAGACCAAGACATGTGTAATGTTATATGGAGGTATCTGATTTCTCTTGGTGACAATATCAATGATATTGCTGATTATATTGTGGTTTCTTGCCCATCAGAGCCCACATGAGATAGTCCAAAAAAAAACTAAATATAAGGTGCCAGTTAGAAAGGGAGAACAGAAAAAGACACCAGGAGGCTGAAAGGTCGAAGGGAAGACACGGTGTTACAAAAGCCCAGGAGCTCAGACACTTGGCAGGAGCTGTATCCGTGACTAGGCTACTCAATCAGGTCATCGGCCAGGGATGGGAGGTCTGTCAAGGGGCAGCTGGAACCAATAGCAGGTACAGGTATTGTTGGAGATTGCCCCAGAAGCAGAGGGTAGGGGAAGAAATACCCTGGCATCTTTATGCCTCTTACCTTTCAGTCTCTTGTCAGGGCCACCCCCTGGCCAGGGAAAAATAGACTTTGTACAAGGATGAGAGATGGATTTGAGAGCAAACAGGTAAATGACTATCACACACAGCAATAAAAGAAAATCTGAGGCTACAATGATTAGGAGGCCACTTTTGGCATTTACTGATTTTCCTCCTTGAATATTGTCTCCTTCCAAGTAGAGAAAATAAATCTAAATCCTTCCTTCCCTGTTCTCCTTGCTTTCAACCAACCCTGAGGCCAGTCTGGTTCTATACTGGTTTGGTGATGCAAGATTTCATTCCTGAGAGAACTGGATATGGTAGGCCTGTTGTCTGGGGTTTCATGAGGCCACCATCAACTTTTTTTTTAAATTTTTTATTGTATAGTATAACATATATACAAAGCAAAGAAATAAAAAAGCAATAGTTTTCAAAGCACTCTTCAACAAGAAGTTACAGGACAGATCCCGGAGTTTGTCATGGGCTACCATACGATCCTCAGATTTTTCCTTCTAGCTGCTCCAGAATATAGGAGGCTAGAAGGCTTAAATATTTTTTTATCATGACAATTGACTTTTTTCCTTTCTTTTTTGTGAAAAATAATATATATACAAAAAAGCAATAAATTTCAAAGTACAGTACCACAATTAGTTGTAGAGCATATTTCAGAGTTTGACATGGGTTATGATTCCGCACTTTTAGTTTTTTACTTCTAGCTGCTCTAATACTGGAGACTAAAAGAGATATCAATTTAATGATTCAGTAATCATATTCATTTGTTAAATCCTATCTTCTCTGTATAACTCCACCATCACCCTAAATCTTTCTATCCCTCTCTTTAGGGGTGTTTGGCTAAGGCAATTCTAGCTTTTACAACTTAGAAGAGTCTGTCACTAATATGGGGTAGGGAGATGGAACTATCTGATGTCCTAGAGATGCTGGGCCCTCTAGGTTTCAGGACTTATCTGGTCCAGGGACGCATCTGGAGGTTGTAGGTTTCTGGAAAGTAACATTAGTGCATGGAACCCTTGTGGAATCTTCTGTATTGCCCTAGGTGTTCTTTAGGATTGGCTGGAATGGTCCTCGTTGGGGTTTGGCAGGTTGTGATAGGTAGTAGTGTTTAACTGAGGCTTGCATGAGAGCAACCTCCAGAGTAGCCTCTCGACTCTACTTGAAGTCTCTCTACCACTGATACTTTATTAGTTAGCTTCTTTTCCCCCTTTTGGTCAGGATGGAATTGTTGATCTCCTGGTGCCAGGGCTGGATTCATCCCTGGAAGTCATCTTCCACATTGCCAGGGAGACTTTCACCCCTAGATGTCATGTCTCATGTAGGGGGGAGGGCAATGACTTCACTTGCAAAATTGGGCTAAGAGAGAGTGAGGCCACATCTGAGCAACAACAGAGGTCCTCCAGAAGTAACTGTTAGGCATACCTATAGGTAGGCTAAGCTTCTCCACTACCTACATAAGCTTCACAAGAGTAAACCTCAAGATCAAGGGGGTGGCCTATTGATTTGGGTGTCCCTATAGTTTGATAAATAAAATATATGTATTTTTGATATATAAAATATATGTTATATAAAAAATATAGTTACATATTTTTTTCTCCCACCCCTCGAGGGACTTTGCCAATACTTATAATATATTCTGTATTATAAGCATCTGATTTTATCTTTACCATGGTCATAAAAGTGGAATCATATGGTATTTGTACTTCTGCATCTGGCTAATTTCACTCAGCATTATGTCCTCAAGGCTCATCCATCTTATCATGTGAACATCATTTCATCTTACTGATGCATAATATTCCATCATATGTATATACCATATTTTGTTAATCCACTCATCTGTTGATGGACATTTGGTTTGTTTCCATCTTTTGGTGATTGTGAATAATGCTGCTATGAACATTGATGTTCAAATGTCTGTTTGTGTGGTTGCTTTCAGCTCTTCTGGGTATATACCAAGTAGTGCCAATGCCGGGTCATAGGACAACTTGATATTTAGTTTCCTAGGGAACCGCTTCCATAGTGGCTGCACCATTATACATTCCCACCAGCAGTGCATAAGTGTCCCAATTTCTCTACATCCTCTCCAACATTTATAATTTCCTGTTTGTTTAATAGCAGCCATTTTTAGAGGTGTGAGGTGGTATTTCATTGTATCTGCATTTCCCTTTATCAACTCTTACCTCTAGATTTAAGAGGCAGTGCCCCAGAGCAGGCTTTTCCACTTGTATGTGTACGTGTGTGTGTGTGTGTGTGTGTGTGTGTGTGTGTGTACACATTCATCACAAGCTGCATAGTGGAGTGGATGGGAACCTTTCCAGAATGTTTCTAAATTAATGAAGTAAAATAATAAAGCAAACCAACTTTACTGAGATACAGTTATAAAAATAGTAGAAAATTTTGTCATAAAGTAAAATTACTCTTCTATCATAATGAGTTTCAATAAGATCTAGCAGCATGTATAATAATGACAGCAATTTCAAATTGTGAGGAGTGCAAAATATTTTAACATAGTATATAATAACTGTAATGTGGCTATAAAGGGATCCATTTTCTCTTGGTGACATGGTCACCAGTATTGATAATACCACTGTGGTTGGTTGCCTACATTTTGTTGGAGATCATAAAAAGATGTAATTCTTTTCCCTCATTCATATTCACAGCTTACTCGCCCTAGAGGAAGGAACACTCTTCCTCCAGAGAGTTATCTGGTTAATTCCCCCACCTTCAGTTTACTTAAACCTCCCCTACAATTTGAGATCTCTACCATCCATCCTACTTAATTGCATCCTTCCCCTGTTTCCCTCCTTGGCATTTCCTCTTTCCCTTTTTCTCCTCTATTTTTTTTTTTTCCATAGCGTTTATTTTCTAACATACTACACAGTACACTAGAGTGTATCCCCACCCCCAAGAATGTAAGCTGCAAAAGCTAAGATTTTGTCTCTTTTGTTCTCTGCTGTGTTCAAAGTGTTTGGAACAGAGACTGGCACATAGTAGGTGCCCTACGTGTTGACTGATGTTTGAAGTTATTGGAGCTATCACTAGGTTGCTAGAGATTGAGGAAAGGGCAAGCAACCAGCTGGGAGCACAGAAGCCTTTCCTAAAGCAAAGCAATCGCAGGTAGGAGATTGCCAGCAAAGAAACCATGAAAGTGCTTTACAGACAAGAGTGACTTAAGCATCTGTCAAATCCAGAGAGTGGTGATGCTAGGTCAACGTAAGGTGTATTGTCAAGAAAGAAGTTTTTATCCTTTCTTCCTCCCCCTGAGTATCATGCTAAAGGGTTAGAAACAGTGGTCGCTTAAGAAGGAGTGGAAGAATTTGAATTTCCTACTTCCCCGACTTTAGATTTTCTCTCTGTCTTAGTTCCAAATGGGGAAAGATAGAGCATGAAGTTTAAAGCAGGTAGATTTGCCAATTACATAAAAATGGACACATATTAATTACTAAAGGGAATCAATATTTCGTGATTTTGTGACATAAGAATGGCCATGTCCGAATTTTCCTTTAAGGGTAAAAGGAAGAACTAGCACCACTGAGCAAATTAAAGGAGTAACAGAAGAAAAAATGAAGTCGTGTTATGCTTACATATGATTATGTAATTATGAAGAAAAGTGATTGATTTTTATTTTTGTCTTGTAAATAGGCACAGCACCGAATGTTTTCATTAAATTTATATCATCAACAGTAGACAGATTTGTATCGTCTTTTTTAGTGCTAGTATTGATTAATTTCTTTTTTATCTCATTGCGTTTGCTTGGACCTCCCAAGACAATGGTGAATAGTGGTAATAGCACGCATTCTTGTTAAAATACTGATTTTGATTGAAGAGGTTTTAATGTTTCACCTTTAAGAATAACATATCCTTTTGTTTTTAAGCTTGGCTTTATTTAATAGTTATTATTAAATTTTAGGATGTTCATTCTATTTTTAGTTTTTGTTTCTATGTTTTATGTTCTTATAGACAATAAAGCAATCAAACACACCTGATGAATTTGGTTGAATGCAATACCAAATGACATTTCAGTAACTATTAATATAATCATAAAATATTTTCTCTTAATTTGTTTACTTGATTTTGGATAATGCTGATAAATTTCCTGTCGTTGGATCACCTTTGTATTGTTGAAACATTTCCAAATTAGTCATAATATATAATATATTGAAACACTGATGGATTATATTTGCTAATATATAGTTTCTTTTGCATCTGTAGTGATTGAGTGAAATGGGTATATGGTTGTCATTTCTTGAATTAACATGCTACCTTAATAAAATGAATTGGGAAGCATCCACCTTTTCCTGTGGCCTGAAGAAATATAAGTAATGCTGAAAGAATCTGTTCTTTAAAGATATTAGAATACTTATAAGTGCATATCATGGTGCCTTTTTCAATAGTAGATTTTAAATTACCTTCTAAGATACTAATATGGCAATTGAAAAAGTGATTTTCCTGTCTAGGGCCAATTTGGATAATTGTAGTTTGATAGAAAATATGCATTTTCTTCAAGTTTTAAAGTTTGTTTGCAATGTCCATACATATTTTAGTTTCTATTTTAAAAATTCTCCTTTATCTATCATCATATTACATTTTCATCCTAAATCTCAATATGAATCTTTTTGCTTTAACAGACTATCAAGGATTTTAATTTTTTTGAATTTTACAAATAATTGCGGTCTTTATACTTTGTTTTATTTCTAATTTATTTCAGCTACCTCAATAATGTCACTTTTCTAATTTATTTTGGTTTATTTCAGTATTGTTCTAAAATCTTAAGATGAAAATTAATTCCTGTATTTTGTTTTTGTTTCTATGCTATTTCTTTTGGCTCTGTCTTTCATAATTCCCCTTTCCTATGTTATATATAATGTTTCCTTTTGAAAAAAAATTAATATCAGTACTAAATTCTAATACTTCATTTTTCCTCTGGGTTCCAGTCTTATTTCAGAGCTCAGGCTCTTGCCTGATCCATGTGGAAGAAGGCACAATGAGTAAGAACTCCATTCTACCCTGCTGGTATTTCCCTAGAACACAAGACTTCACTTTTGCCAAGTTGCCTACCAGCTCTCAGAAGGGACAGGTTGGAGTTGGAAATAAAGGCAAATAAATTTTCAGAATCTCTTCTCTTCAATTACAACTTAAGTATTGTATACACTTGTGGGTTCTAAACAGAGAAAACTTTAAAATCGTTGAGGAACATAAAATGAAATACACATGACCTTGAATTGGATGTTTCAATATGGTAAACCTGATAATTCTTATGAAATTATTTTATCAATTTAATGTAATCTTAATTGAAATATATGAAGGTAGGCATGAATTGAGAGTCCAGGATTAGACAAAAATATAAGTGGAAAATTTTTTTTCTGCATGGGCAGGCACCGGGAATTGAACCTGGGTCTGTGGTACGGTAGGCAAGAACTTTGCCATTGAGCCACTATTGCCCATCCCTGGAAAATTTTTATTATGATAAGGGCTGCTTTTCAACTTAGTGAGAAAAATATCCCCAATTAAATGCCTTCCCCCCAAATAAACTCTAGCTGAATCAAAGATTTTACTTTAAAAATGAAACACTAAATGTTTTAGAAATAAAAATGATAGGTCAATGTTTATAATCTTTCTAAATTGGACATAATAAAAAAAGACAAAATAAAAAGCAGTGATAAGTTTGGTTACTTAATATTTCAAAAGTTTCTTTATGCCCAAAATGTGGGAAAACAAAGTAAAAGTCAAATAGATAATATTCCATTGATATACATGACATTCTGATTATCTTCTCATCTGCTAATGGACTTTGAGTTGTTTCCATTTTTTTGGCTATTCTGAATTATGCTGCCATGAATATTCATGTGTGGATTTATGGACATATGTTTTCACTTCTTTATATTATGTGATTAGGAGTAGACTTGCTGGGTCATATGATAACTCTACGTTTAATATTTTGAGAAATTGCTAAACTGTTTTCCAAATTGGCTGCAATTTTTACATTCCCACCAGAAATACATGAAGTACTGATACATGCTACAACATGGATGGACCTCAAAAGCATGATGTTAAGTGAAAGAATCTCAAAAGGCCATGTTATTTGATTTCATTTATATGAAATGTCCAGAATAGGCAAATGCATAGAAAAGAAAGTAGATTAGTGGGACTAATCTACTGGGACTGGGGGAAAGGGGTGATGATTAGTGAAAACAAGTGGGCATGAAACCTTATTGGAATGCTGAAAATGTTCTGAAATTAGTGGTGATGGTTGCACAACTCTGAATATACTAAGAACCACTGAATTGCACACTTTAAAAGGGTGAATTTCATGGTAAGTGAATTAAATGCCGAAAAGTTATTGCTAAGAAAAAGACAAATGGAGAAGGAGACATCGTTTTATCACAACAGGCAAGATAGCCAAAACACGTTTTCCCTAATTACAAAGAGCTCACTCAGAATCATAAAGCAAAGACAAGCAGTTCAAGCAATGTATGCTGGTAAATGTTTAACAAACATCTCTGGGTGTGGTGGAGGAAACCCTGATTTGTGGTGTTAGTCGATTTCCATGTTGTAACGATTTCCACCATGGCCAATTTCAAGCTACAAACTGAACATGAAGTTGGAAAGAGATGCTAACAGTCTGTTCTCAAGATCTGGTGCGAGAGAGCGTCAGCACACACAGCACACAAATGCAAACGGGCACATGGTAAGAATTGGAGGTTTGCAGAGAAAGAATTACGAAAGACCAATAAATACATTTCTCAGCCGCACTTATTAAAAAGGAATGGAAATAATAACAATGGTGAGATCATTTTATTATTTTTTTATTTATTTACTTTTTACATGGGCAGGCACCGGGAACCGAACCCGGGTCCTCTGGCATTGCAGGCAAGCATTCCTGCCTGCTGAGCCACCGTGGCCCGCCTGAGATCATTTTATTTTTAACCTATATAATTAAAGAGGTTTTTGGGAAAAGACCCTCTTTTAATTTGGTCAGAGCATAAAGTGTTTGAAGGGTCATTTGGCAAAATCTTTCAAAATAAAACATGAACATGCCATTTGATACTCCTGTAATTCCACTGACAAGATTTCTCTCTGCTGGTGACTTGCTGGGGGAATAGAAATGCTGTATGCTTTTAGAGGAACATAAAATGTAAATTATTTTAAAACAATAGGAAGTCTCTAATAATTAGGAATGTTAGAAAAAGATTCAAATAAAGTTATTGGCAATAAGACAGACTTGTTTAGGAGCAGGGAGTATTTATGAAGTATCTGCTACTAGTGTAATGTAGGAATAAGAAAGTAAAATTTAAGCAGTAATGAAATATACATGGTATACTAGAAATGAATGTTAAACAGGGTCAATAGCCACTATCATAAAAAGTGGAAAGAAAATGTCATATCCATTTACTGTGTGAAAAATCATGTCTATAGTTATGGTGGGGGAAAGAAAATAAGAAGCAGGTATGATAGAATGTAGATTTTCAAAATAGTAATGGGAGGATTGAATTCATTAGGAACCTCAGTTGCCTGCAGAATTGTGACATATCCCTCATCCAACCATAACACATGAATGTGATGCAATTCAATTCAGCCAATATTCATTAGTCTACTAGCTTAGTATGTGAAAGTCACAGCACCTGGTGCTCTGGAAGAAATAAGGATGTAGTCCTTTGTTATAACCTGGTCTTGTTTTGTTCTCTGAATTTTTTTTTAATGAAAAGGAATTTTTACTCCTCAACCCATCCCTCCTTTCAAGACAGTAAATTTAAGGGTAGGGACTGTATCCATTTACTATTCCCCACAGTATCTCACACTATTGCATTCCATCAGTTCACATGCGGCATTCAATCAATATTTGTCAACAATACTGTCTCATATTGACAGTGATTGAACTAAAAAAAATAAAAGTATAGAAACATTTCATATAAAGGAACACCACGTTTAGAACAAGACCTGGAATTACGACAATTTTCATTGTAACTTCTTTTTGTAACTTCTTTTTGAAGTTACACATGCGCTATCCTTCTCACGCATCCTGTTAAATTAAAAAGCAGATTGCAAATTGATGAAGATTTTCTCATTTGAGTGAAGAATTTTATTACTGAATTTTTTTTTGCCACCTATATAAAACCTCAGTAATCCGTCTAAAATGAGGTAGATTATTTCTCTTTCAGTTATAGCATTCTATGAGTTTGAGATGGCAAATATATGTCCAGACTTGTCCTGGACATGAAGTAAGAAAGGGAAAATACATAATATACATACATAAATGCTTATATATATGCACATATATAGATGAATCACAAGTGATTGCAATATAATCAAATGATACTCTAATCTTTTTAATTAGGCAAAAGCATGAAGTTAAAGTTGATAATTTAGGTAACTAACTTTTTTTTCTTGTAACCATCTTTCAAGTTAAGAATTTCTGGCTTCCATTTGTTAATATTTTGTCTAGGATTTTGCATCAATATTCATGACCAGCCTATAGTTCATTTTTTCTTGTTAATTTCAATACCAAGATTATATTTGCCTCATAAAAGAGGTTGGAAAATTTCCCCTCTCGTTTTAGCCTATGGAAGTGTTTACATAATACCAGTGTCATTTCTTCCTTAAATATTTAGAACAGTTCATTAGTGAAGGTACATAAAATTTGGAGTTTTCTTAGTAGAAAGTTTCTTTTTTTTTAGTAGAAAAGTTTTAAATTATGAATTTATTTCGTTTGTTTTTCTTCTTATGTCTGTTTTAATAAGTTGTGTTTTAGTCAGAGTTTATATATTTGATCTCATTTTCCAAATATATTGACATGAAGTCACTCATTATATCATCAGTATGATTTGAAGTGATGTGTCTCTATTCTTGATTTTATTCATTGTGCTTTCCCTCCCCCACTCTGATGTATCTTGATTTGAGATTTAACAATTTATAAGTCTTCTCAAGAACCTATCTTTGGCTTTGTTGATTCTCTCCATTTTAAATTGATTTCTATTCTATCTTTTGCCTGTATTTCCATTTTGTTTTCTCTACATTCTTTGTTTTATTTGCTGCTCTCTTTTATATAATAGTGTTAAGAAGTAACTCACATACTACACTATACACCTATTTTAAAGTGTACAAGTCAATGGATTTTAATATATTTACATAATTGTGCAAATATTGACAATATCAAATTAGAACATTTTCATCACTCCCAAATAGACCCATACCCATTTCCTCTCAACACCCCTAGTCCAGCCTTAGGCTGCCTCTAATATACTTTGTGTCTCTATGGATTTGCCTATTCTGAATTTATATAAAAATTGTCATATAATATGTGTTCTTTTGTGACTGGTTTCTTCCATTTAACATAATGTTTTCAAGGCTCATCCATGTTGTATATTTGTTTATCCATTCAGCAGCTGATTGACACTTGGGTTGTTTCAACCTTTTTGTTATCATAAATAATATTGTTACAGAAATTAATTTTCAAGGTTTTGTATGAATATATGTTTTCATTTCTTTTGAGTATATGGCTAGGAATGGAATTTCTTGGTGGCGGTGTAACTCTTAGTTTAATATTTTGAGAAAATGCCACACTGGTTTACAAATTGGCTGTACCATTTTACATTCCCCCTCAGGGTGTAAGAGGGTCCCACTTTCTCTACATCCCATCCAACACCATCCATTACTCAAAGGGGCCTTCCCCGAAGACCCTGAGCAGCATGCACACACTTCCCATAGCTCCGGGTCCGCTACTGCTTGTTGTTATCTTTTTGATTACAGCTAAACTAAGGGTGTGACGTAGTATCTCATTATGGCTTTTTTTTCTTCGAGAACTTTCTTTCCTTTGTTAGAGAATTTTTGGGTTTACAGAACAATCACGCATAAAATACAGGATTTCCATATACCACCCTATTATTAAAACTCGCCTTGGTGTGGTACATTTGTTACGATTGATGAAAGCATATTTTTATAATTGTACTATTAGATATAGTTCATGGTTTATCTTAGGGTTCACTGTTTGTCCATGGAATTTTTAAAATTTTAAAATTCTGCTACCATGTATACAACCTGACATTTCCCATTTAACCACATTCAGATATACATCTCAGTGCTGTTAATTATGTTTACAATGCTGTGCCACCATCACCACCATCCATTATCACAAGATTTCATTATGGTTTTGATTTGCATTTTCCTGGGCTCATGATCTTGAGCATTGCCTATGGCCATTTGCATATCTTCTTTGGAGTAATGACTATTTAGATCCTTTGCCCATTTTCAATTGGGTTTATTTCTGTATTATTACATTGTAAGAATCCTTATAATTTCTAGATACTAGACCCTTATCAGACACATGATTTACAAATATTTTCTCCTATTCTGTGGGTTGTCTTTTTACTTTCTTCACAGTGTTCTTTGAAGCATGTATGTTTTTAATTTTTTTTTAACTTTTTAAATTGTGTAACATAACATATATAAAGCAAAGAAAGAAAAAAGCAACAGTTTTCAAAGCACTCTTCAACAAGTAGTTATAGGACAGATCCCAGAGTTTGTCATGGGCTACCATACCATAAATGTTTTTAATTTTGATGAAATTCAGTTTATCTATTTTTCTCATTTGTTGTTTCTGCTTTTGGTGTCATGTCTAAGAAAGTGTTGCCTAATTCAAGGTCATGAGGATGATATCTATGGTTTCTTTTAAGAGTTTTATTATTTTTGCTATCATATTTAGGTCTTGGTTTGTGGTAGAGGTCCAATTTCATTCTGTTTTGGCTGTTCAAGGTCCCATGATTTCCATATGAACATTAGGACTAACTTTTCAATTTTTACAAAGAAATAAAAATTTCCTTTTTGATTTTGATAATAATTACATTGACTGTTTAGACCAATTTAGAGTGTTGCCATCTTATCATGAGATAGCTTTCCACTTATTTAGGTCTTCCTTAATTTCTTTCAATAATGTTTTATGGCTTTCATAGTAAAATTTTTCACTGCTTTGGTAAATTTATTATTTATTTATTTACCAAATTAATATTTGGTAAATATTTTATTCTTTTTGATACTACTATAAATGGAATTGTTTTCCTAATTTCAGTTTTGGATTATCGAGGGCAAATGTAGAAAAATACAATTGGTTTTGAATTGGTCTTGTATCCTGCAAACTTGCTGAACTCATTTATTCTAATAGATTTTTTTTAGTGGGTTCATTCAGATTTTCTATATACAAGATCATGTAATCTGAAAATATAGATAGGTAGAATCATTTCCAATCTGGATGACTTTTAATTCATTCCATTGGATTAGGCATTCCAAACTGGATCTCCAGGACAATGTTGAATAGAAGTGGTGAGAAAGGACATTCTCACGTTGTTCTTGGCGGGGGCGGGGGGGAGGGACATGTAGTCTAAAACTTAAATATTAGGTTATTTGTAGGTTTTTAATAAATTCCCTTCATAAGGTTGAGGAAGTTCCTTTCTATATTCAGTTGGCTGAGTAATTTTATCATGAAGATGCATTGAATTTTGTCAAATGCTTTTTCTGCATCTATGGAGATGATCATGTGGTTTTTGCCCTTTATTTTATTGATAGTGTATTACATTATTGAGTTTTGAATGTTAACCAATCTTGTAGTCATGAGATAAATATCATTGAATCATGGTGCATAATCTTTTTATATGTTTTTGGATTTGGTCTGCTAGTATTTTGTTGAGGATTCTTGCATTATATTAATAAGAGATATTGGTATATAGTTTTTATTTTTGTGATGTCATTCTATGGTTGGCATCAAGGTAATACTGGGCCTGAGATTTTCTTCATGAGTAGTTTTGACTACTAATTCAATCTCTTAACTTATTTTCTTGAGTGATTTTTAAAAATTTCTTTTTAAAATTTCATCCATTTCATGTAAGTTACCTAACTGTTGGCACAGTTGTTTATATCAGTAGCTTATAACCTTCTGTATGTTCAGTAGTAATGTCCTTGATTTTTGTAATTTGAGAGTTTCTCATTTTCTTTCTCTCTCTCTCTTTCTTGTTTAGTGTAGCTAAAGTTTTGTTGATATTTTAAAGAACCATATTTTGGTTTCATTGATCATTTCTGTTGTTTTTCTGGTCTTTATTTCAGTAATTGAAGCCCTGATCTTCATTATTTCATTTCTTCTGATTGCTTTGGATTTGGTTTCCTCTTCTTTTTCTAGTATCCTATGGTGGAAAACTGGGTTATCAATTTGAGATCTTTCTTCTTTCTAAATATAGTCACTTAAATCTATAAATTTCCCTCTAACCACTGCTTTTCTTCTTCATTGTGTCTTAAGGTTCATTCCTCTCAAAATATTTTCTGATTGCTCTTGTGATTTCTTCTCTGAGCCATTGATTATTGAAGGGTATATTATTTAATTTCCACATATTTGTGAATTTCCCCCATTTTTTCTCCTTTTTAATAATTTCACTCCATTGTGGTCAGAAAATATAATTTTTATTATATAGAATATGCCAATCTTTTGAAATTCATTGAGGCTTATTTTATGGTCTGACATATGGTCTATTTAAGAAAATGTCCCTTGTGCATTTAAGAAGAATGTATATTCTGATGTTATTGAGTGGAATGTTCTCTTGATGTCTGTTAGGTCTAGTTGATTTGTAGTGTTGTTCAAGTCTCCTAGTTTCTTATTGGTCTTCTGCCTATTTGGTTTATCCATTATTGAGCATTAGGTTTTGAAATTTTCAACTATTATTGTTCAATTTTCTATTTTCTTAATTTGGGACTTATATTTTGCTTCATGTATTTTGATGCTCCTTTGTTAGGTGCATCTATGTTTACAATTGTTGTATCTTCCTGATGGATTGACACTTTTATCATCATAAAATTCTCCTCTTTTCTCTAGTAAAATTATTTGCTTTAAGTCTATTTTACCTCATATTAATATAGCCACTCCAGTCTTCTTATAGTAGCTGGTTGTATAATATATCTTTTTCCATCCCTTTATTTTTAGTCTATTTGTTTCTTTGAATCTAAAGGTTGTCTCAAACAGATAGCATACATTTGTTTCTTTTTCTTTTAATCCATTATGACAATCTGGCCATTTGATTGGCCTGTTTAATTTCTTAACATTTCATGTTATTGATATAGCAGGATATATGCCTGCCATTTTATTTTTACATTTTGTTTTCTATATGTCTCATGGCTTTTTTTTCTCTGTTCCTCCTTTTCTGCTTTCTTTTTCACTAGGTGAATATTTTCTAGTCTATGTAATTATTTTCATTTTTTTCATTAAATTTTTGACATTTTATTATATTTTCTTATAATAAATTTATTATATTTTCTTGAAGTTTTTCACTAAGACTCATACATCTTAGCTTACCAGATCTACTTCAGAGTTATATTAGCAACTCCAGTGAGATTCATAATTTTCCTGCACCTTTCTCTCTTTCCTCTTCTTCCGGCACTCCCATTATACGTATGGTGATACACTTAAGGGTGCCCCCAAATTTCTCTGAAGCTCTGTTAATTTGTCTTTATTATTTTTTCCCTCTATGATTTGAATTGCCTAATCTCTGTTAATTTATCCTCATTTCCATATTTTTCTATCAGTTCCCATTTAGTTATTTTAAATAATTTTTATCTCTTTATTGATATTCTTTACTTTATGAGACATTAAGGCATTGCTAATATGTTTTCTTTACTTCTTTAAGCAAGGGTTCCTTTAG
The DNA here is from genome assembly GCA_004026745.1 of Myrmecophaga tridactyla. NCBI lineage: Eukaryota > Metazoa > Chordata > Mammalia > Pilosa > Myrmecophagidae > Myrmecophaga > Myrmecophaga tridactyla. The sequence goes on along the minus strand of PVIY010002285.1, from coordinate 97 downwards.
TTCTCTGAAGATATTTATAACAGCTCCTCTGTCTGGCATATGGATCATATCGCATCCATTTTCTGTTGCCATTTTTTTTTTCTCCTATGTATGAGTC